>JAULBX010022409.1:0-74920 GCA_032358255.1 Heterotrichella gracilis | reverse complement strand
TGACGTGGCCCACACACACTCAGCAGCCTCACAACCACCGCTGCCAACCCCACCCCACCACTACACACCCACCATTTCCAAATCCTTGCCACCCCCACCGCCAACCCCCCTTGGCCCCCACACACTCAACAGCAGCCTCTCCCCACCAGTGCCACCCCCACCCCCATCAACACACACACCCACCTCTTCCACCTCCTCGCCACCCCCTAGCGGCGCCAGCCCCTCCTTGGCCCACGCCTCCTGGAACTTTGCCTCGCACTCCCTGCACATTGCAATGATATCACTCCCATCCTGGTTGAACACGCGGCAGTTGCGCCACACCAGCGCCACGCCAGACCACACACCCTGCACAATGGGGTTGGAGGGTTAGAAAGACCGTGCAACGGCAGGAGTTTTTGGGCAATAAAAATATCATCTGCGGCAAGGTAGGCAAAGTTCATTTTTTCAAGGCAGATTAGGAAAATATGGAATATTGCAGGTATTCCGAGGCAAATCCCGGCCAGGATTATTGGCAGGAGGTTTCCAACTCTAGTGGTTCAGTTTGTGGTGAATATGGACTATGCAGAGACTGGTGCGACTGGTCCTTGCATGCTGATACTTCCCCTCACCTGCAGCGTTGTGTACTCTCCCTTGGCCAGTCGCTGTGAGATTGTGCCCAGGTCCATGGGGTGCGCAATGAGGTCGAAATACAGGGGCAGGTCGGGAGGAACGGGGTCGTTGAAAGGCCATGCGGACTTAGAGCGCATGGTCTTCTTCAGCGCCTGGGGCAAAGGGAGCAAACAGGTTGAAAAAACGAAAATGCTACTATTGGGAAAGAGAAAAAAACTAATAAACTACAATGGAAGAACACAGTCCAACCTGTGCACGGATCAAATGTGAATGCTTGTAGGGCAAGGGGGGCAACTTATATCAAATCCTCCCAGTGCAGGCTTTCATCAAATAAGGGTTTCTTTTCCAGAGCAGAATTTTCAAATTTCCCATACCCTATGCGCTGCCGCAAGCTCCTCAGCCGAAGCTGCCACCACCGCATCCTCCCCTCTCCTCCGCTTCAACCCACCCCCTGCCCCTGGTGCCGCCTCCCCCCTCGCACTCCTCCCGCGGGTGGGTGCGGCGGCTGGCAGTGTTTCCTCCCCTGCGCCTGATGTTGATGCCTCCCCCTTGGCACCCCTGCGCCCCAACCCTCGTGAGGGTAGAGGGTCAGCTTCTAAAACCCTAGGTTGTGGTCCTGGCTCTGGCTCTGCCCCAGCTCCCCTCCCCAGCACGACCCTCAACTTGGGTTTCCTCCCACCAGCCCCAGCATTTGCCGCACCCCCTTGCGAGGGGCCAGCGGTAGCGGGGAGGGAAATCTTCACCTTGACAGGCGGTTGGTGCTCCAAACCCCCTGCGAATTCCCCTCCCTCTCCGCCCCTGCTGCGCCGCCTGCCACACCCCCTGCCAGGGTGACCCGCTGGGTCGAAACCCAGATTCGAATCCGGGTGCGCATTTAGGCCCTGCAGCTCCCAGCGCGCGTCAAATGCTGCCTCCAGCTCATTTGCCATGAGGTAGTAGTCCGAGTCGTCGGCATTGAACAGGCGGCAGTTGGCGCACGTCTGCAGGGCAAGGTTGGGTTTGAGTTTCCTGAGATTTGGGATTTCTTGGTTGTGCTGGGGTCAGACAGTTAGTGCAGCAACACGAGATGGGAGCAGACGTTGCCAGACAGGTGATTCAGCAAGGACAAATTAAAAAACAATTGCACGTGCACATGACATGCATAAAATAGCACCATATGGCATTGCCTACATGTAAACCACATGCGCTGGCAAACAGCATCACATGCCAATCAACCACATTCGCATGCACATGACATGGTGGAATGAGATTCAAAACATTGGTTAGATTATATTGATTGCGTTGTGGCAAGGCTATCATTGGGTGCAAGCCACAAGGCCTGCCGTGCAATCCAATGGGTTTGCACCAGGTGCCACAATGTGGTGGTGACTGAATGATTTGTTGGATAGGCTTGGTGGGGTACCCGGCTTGGTGGGGTACTACGTAGGCATTCCAGAGTGTTGAACGGTACTTATCACCCACGTGCGCGCGCACACATGATCCCCCCACCTCCCCCCCACCCACTCACCAGCCGCACATCCGCCTCCACCTCCGCCGGACTCCCATAACCCCCACCCCGCAGCAGTGCCAGCACGGTCCCCAGGTCCATGGGGTGCGCCACAATGTCCAAATACCCTAGGATTTCGGGAGGCACAGGCTCCAGAAAGGGCTCTGCGCAGGCCAGCCGCATGACAGACTGGAGCACCCGCTGCGCGCGCTGGGTCCAAGGGGTGGAAGGGGCAGAAGAGGGGCCTGCAAGAGGACAACACATGCTTTTGTACCATTGTTCAATTGAAATCCGCTTGGAACTACAAGAGGTTTTGCCGGCATGGAGGCGCCACACTGGATCACGCGCTAAAGCACTGGGGCCAAGGGGAAGAAGAGGGGTCTGGGAAAAAGGGACATTGTTGCATCAACATTTTATTAACATTTGTGTACAGTTTGTTTCCATTTTTTCAATCCTACATTGTTTATTTATACATCCTTTTTTTTCAGTTTGACAGAAAGTACCGTGCTTCGCAACCCCATGCAACGACCAGCACCCTGCCCCACATACCTGCGCCCTTCTTCCCGCCTTTCTTGCCCCCCTTGCCACCCCCCACCGCTGGCTGCTGCACTAGCAGGGGCTGGGGTGCCTTCTCCTCCCCGTGGGCTTGACCTGTAGTCCCCCCCCTGGCGCTCCCTAGTTTCCGCTTCTTGCGCACCGGCTCCTTGGCCACGCAGGGTGGGCAGTAGTACTTTGCCTGCGCGTTGATCTCCTGCACAGATCCCAGGGGGTGTGGAGTTTTTTTTTTGGGATGGCGCGCGTCCAGAAGGAAACAAGCAGAAAAAGGAGGATGGATTCTCAGCGTACGAGGCATGCTACCTCACATGCATGTTGTAACCTATGCACCCTGTTCTGATCTCAACACCTCCGAATACATGAAGCATACATCCCACAACCCCACTATGTCCTTGAAGACATATTATTATTCTTTTGTCTCTCACCTCCAGCGTCGACCCCACGCACTCGGGATGGTACCACTGCCCGCACCCGCTGCACTCCACAAAGGTGCGGCTGGAGTCGTCCGGCTGGCGGCACAGGCAGTACAGCTGGGGGGGTGCGGCGGGGGAGCCATGCTGGAGGGGTTGGAGGGAAAGGGGGGCAGGTCGCCTGCCCCTGGGCTTGGGAATGGCGGTGGGGGAGGGGGGCTCGGGGAGGGTGGCCTGTGGGGTTTGAGGGAGGTGTCAGTGCATAGTGCTGCCAAGCCAGGAGGATGTGGAGATTGGAACATTGTATCACAAACACCATTTTCGACACAGAGAGGTACAATCTTCTCACCTTGAGGGGGGCCTGGTGGGTGGTGGATGGGGGTTGGTTAGTGCATTGTGCTGCCAAGCCAGGAGGATGTGGTGATTGGAATATTGCACATGCCGCATGTGACACGTGAATTGGGGGAATGGCACAGGCATGCATTTATATCAGAACGACCTTGCGATTGCTTCACGCACGCAATGCAGAAAGTTGGCAAAACCTTCACACAGGCAGGCCCCCGTTACCTTCTTCTTGAGCTTGACCTTGACAGGCACCAGCCCCTCCCCCTCCTCCCGCTTGCGCTTCACCCCCTGCCCATCCACCCCGCCACCAGCCGCACCACCCTCCTTCCTCCGCTTCTTTTTCTTCTTCTTCCTCCGCACCTTGCCATCCCCACCACCCACCGCTGTCCCCACAACACCCTCCCCACCCTCAGCCAACCGCCGCTTTTTCTTTTTCTTCCGCCGCATCCCCTGGTCCCCAGTCCCCGCAGCCCCTTCCATCCCCTCCTGATCGGGCGACTGCAACCCCTCCTGGGGGGGTCTGAGCCACTCGTCTTCGGGGATGCGCAGGACAGCAGCCCTCCCGACTTTTTCCCGTTTGTGGCGTGCCCGCTGCACCGCCTGCTGCCGCTTCTCGCGCCTGCAGGGAACCACAACCATGGGTGATGGGAGTGCAATTGGAGACCCTAATCAAGTTATTTTCAAATCCTGATGTACGCTTACATGGACACACAGACCAAGGGTTGCAAAATGAGACAATACTCAAACCTAATAAAAACCCTTATCCAAGCCCAAGCGCACCCACCTGGCAGAACACGCACTCGTACTGGCGTGTGGCAGAACCGGCACTCATACTTTACATACCCAGCCCCGTCCCCCACCCCGATGCAATCCCCAAGCCCTGCGCAAGACACTTATCCAAACCCTACGCGCAACCCTTATGCAAGCCCTAGCGCACCCACCTGGCGTGGTAGCAGAAGGGGCACTCGTACTCGCCATCCCCAGCCCCATCCGTAACACCCACGCAGTCCCCGTGGTACCACCGGTTGCACCGATCACACGCGATCCACAGCCAATCCTTGACCTCATCCTGGCCGTGCACACCCCCGCACACCCCACAGGCGTCGGGGTCATAGGCGTCCTCCTCCTCCTCCTCTGGTGGGGGGGAGGGGGGGGTGCCGGTGGTGGCGGCTGCGGCTGCGGCTGCGGCGAGGGAGGCGGCGCGGCGGGTGGCTTTGTCTTGGGCGGCTGTGGAGTGGGGTGGAGGGGGTGGAGGTGATGGGGGCGGTAGTGTCGCAGCAGTGTCTGGGTGGAATGCTGTGCCTAACAAAAAGTGCGTCTGCCAGCGATCTGGCTAATTAGCAGCCCACTGCATCCCGCTCAGTGCCATAGTGACACCAGACCATTGGCTGCCTGGTTACACATCTAGGAGTACCGCCAAAATGCAGCGGCAGGCACGAGCATTGGTTGGAGATTAGTTACATAATTATAGACCCATTGACACCGTTGCTTGGTATCACTTCATAACCACTGTTTGGGGTCCATGGCAATCAAAGGGTTGGTGATCTTTTAAATCGATCACATGGTCATTAATGCATCAATTGCAATTACCCTTTTGCCATAGCAACAGGCTGTACCCAACCTACTGCTGGTAAACAGTGACAACCATATACAGGATTGCGATCAAGGATAATCATCCCTTGAAATCACCTTTTGCCGCCACAGCGATCGCCGCGTCCCGCGCCGCCTTGGCCGCCGCAATGGCGCCCTCCCTCCTCGTCTTCTCCTCATACCCCTTGACCAGCCACAGGGGCAGGAGGGCCTCGTGCACCCACCTTTCCTCCCCTTGCACCTGGTAGCTGGGGCCAAAGTGCGCCCCTGGTGGCGGGTGGGGGGAGAGGAGGAGGGGGGGGATGCCCAGCGGGGTGGTGTTGTGCGGCGGGGGGGCCACCAGCCGTGGTGGCTGCAAGGGGAGAGAGTGAAGAAGATTAGAGGCAGGGGGGAACGTAGCAAAATGCACACTCCTCATGATGTTCCGCCTGTGAATCCTGAGACGCACATCTCCTGGACCCAGCCTAGGAGCCAGAAGCATGCACACGCTCCTCCATGCCAAGCCCCAAATCACGATGTTTGCCTCCTGCTAAACCCTGGCCAAGGGTTTCACACCGCAGCAGATCTAGAGCGCTGACACTCTTACGGGTGACATGCGTGATAAGCTGCCCATCCCCAACCATCCCAACCCAAAACCTGCTCAAAGCCTCACCGGTTCTGGCACCTCAGGGTGTGGAATGTAAATCAGGTACTCGCTCCCTGTGCCTGGGGAGGTCGTGGGCCGCTTGTCACGCACATCGGCATTGCTCAGGGGGACTTCCTCCGAGGGTTTCTTCAGCGCGTCCCACTGCAGGCAATCAAGGACTTTGATGGGGATATTCTTAGATGAGCAGAAATGTAAGGGTACTTCAGTAGGAATTGTGGCATCATTCTGCGTATATGCACTGCTCAAAGGTCTTTCTTCCCAAAATTCCATCAACATGTCTCGCACCAGGCAACTAGGGTGTTTTGGGTCTTGCCAGGGTTTCATTTACACTTAAGGTATTTGGTTACGGTTTGACCCCTACCAATATGGCTCCATCCAGCTCCCTCAGCAGCAGTGCCAGCTGTGGCAGACAGTGCATATGGTCCACACTAGGGTTTTCATAGGGCACCTGCTAAGGTTTCAGGTAAGATTTACGGTTTGGGCTAGGGCTGCCCCCCTACCAGAATGGCTCCATCCAGCTCCCTTAGCAGCAGCGCCAACTGTGGCAGACAGTGCGCCTGATCAACGTTAGCCCTCCACCGCAGGCTTGGGTCCCGCACCCAGTCCCACTTCTTGTAGGCAACCCCGGGGATGTGGACCAGGCCGCCGCTGGAAAAGGAAACAATGGATGGTCAGATTCTCTTGTGGGCTGCTGGCAAGGAAGATTTGAATGGGATGTTTTGTCGCATGATGCAAAGGATGTGCAGTGCTGGATGAGGGTCTCGGTGACAGGATTTTGCGCCGTTTACCCCTAAGTTAATCTGTGGACTTGGCATCCCTATTGGATGGTGCCATGCCCATGAGAAAATGCAAAGGAGTTCCAGTGCGGGATGAGCGGCCCTGTGACAAATTCTTATGTGGCTGTCACCCCCTGCAGCACTTACAGGCGCCCATATTTCTTGGCCATGCGTCGAGGCAGCCGGTTGTTGCCGGGGTGTGCGCGCTCGTACTGGCTCTTGCGCACCACCATCCACCCCCCGGCCACCATGTCGCCCTCGTAGTGGGGGTTGACCTCCCTCCCCGTTGGGCCCTCCTCCTCCTCCTGGGGTGCACGGTAACGGGGGTGAGGGCGGATGGGAGGTCGGTGCGGGGTGTGTGAGATGGCGCCGGTGGGGCGGAGGTGGGTGGGGAGCCAATAATGTGTGCAAGGGGTGCGTTGCCAGGGGAGTACAGGGTGGGGTGGAGGAGGGTAGGGCAGGGTGGAATCACGCTTGCATCCGGTGCCGGCAGGCCTGAGCAGCAGCAAAGCAAGCACCCTAAGCAAGGGTTTGCGCCAGCCCATGGCTGTAATCCGATAAGCAGAACAACACAGTACACCAAGGAAAATTTTCATATCTACAATTTCTCCCATTTATGGATATGATGTGATGAAGAGCGGGCCGCAGTTGGGCCCGACCCAAGCGCTGCTGTCAGTAAATAAACATAGGCGTTATTGTAATTGACACCGTCCACCCACCTGCACTCCTCCATCAGACACCTCTAACCCTTGGTCCCCCGCTCCCTGGGGCTCCACAGGCTCAAGTGCAGCTCTGGCACTGCGGGTGAGGCGCATGTTGTCCCATGCCTCATCTTCCTCCTCCTCCTCCTCTTCCTCTTCCTCGCCCTCCCCTTGCACCCCTTCCTCCTCATGCTGCCCTTGAACCCCCTCCCCTGCCTTGTCTTCTTCCTCCTCCTCTTCCTCCTCCTCCTCTTCCTCATCCTCCGCTTGCACCCCCTCCCCTTGCACCGCTCCCTCCTCTTCTTCCTCCTCTTGCTCCCCTTGGATTTCCTCGCCCACTGCCTCCATCCCCACTCGGCCCTCCCCTGCCTCTTCCGCTTCCATCCCCTCCACTGCCTCCTCCCACTCCTCCTCATCTTCCTCCCCTTGCACCCCCTCTCCCTCCTCTTCTTCTTCCTCCTCCTCCCCTTGCACCTCTCCCCCCTCCTCCTCTTCCTCCACATCCACCCCTTGCACCCCCGCATCCACCTCCATCCCCACTGCCTCCTCCGCTTCCCCTTCTTGCACCCCCACCTCCTCTTCTTCCTCTATTGGTGGTGCTTGGGAATGGGGGGAGGGGGGTGCGGGCGTTTCAGTTTCTCGAGGTGGGGATGCGGCTGCGTCCCCGCTGGCAGAGTGTGGTAATGGGGGCGCATCCCCATCAACGCTGGGAGAAGCACTAGCACCAGCACCAGCAGAGGCAATGCCATCGCCGCCACTGCCAGTAGCAGCGGGTGCAAGGTCACCGCCTCCACCATCCCCTCCACCATCCACGCCACTGGTTGACGCCAAGAGCTCCGGTTGTGGCTCCAGCTGTGGTTGAAGCTGCGGTTGCGACTCCGGCTGTGGTTCTGGCAGGGGCTCTGGCTGTGGCTCAAGCTGTGGCTGTTGCTCAAGCTGTGCCCCAACGACATCCTCCATCCCCACTGCATCTGCACCCTCCCCCACCACCGCCACCCCACCGCTCAGCTGCTGCAGCACCCCCTGTGCGCTGCGCACCACCTGCTCCAGCCCCTCCTGTGGGGGCGGAGGCACCACCGGCTGTGGCTGGGCCCCACCACCACCACCACCACCACCCACCAGCGCCATCACCCCCTGTGCGCTGCGCATCACCTGCTCCAGTCCCCTCAGCGGCTGTGGTTGGGCACCGCCACCCATCCCCCACCCCAACTGCGGCGCCACCACCCTCCGCTGCTGCGGTGGCGGCTGTGGGTGCGGCTGTGCTGTGTCCCAGTCTGAGGACAGGGCGGTGCGGCGCAGGGCACGCTCCAGTTGGTGGGCAGCAGCGGCGACCTGAGGGGCGAGGAGGGTTATTGTTAGGGTTTTGCAGGAAATTGTGAAGGTTTCAAAATGGGTTTTGACAGGGTCTGCGCTAGGATACGTGTGAGTGCAGTGTGGGGCAGAGCCTGCTTTTGTTGGTTGACAGCAGCAGCAATCTGAAGGGTGGCAGGGCATTACAGGGGTTTGTGGGGGGTTCGTTGAGGGTTCGCCTAAGGTTTGGGTTTGGGGTGGGGCGCTCCAGTTGGCGGCCAGCACCCGCAACCTGAGGGGAAAAGTAGGGTTTGCTGAGGGTTTGCGCTAGGGTGTACACATTTGGGGACGGCTGAATGCATGTGACGCCATTGGGTGGATGCATGGCAGGCTTGCTTCTGGTGCTGGATACTGCATGGGTCATGGGACAGGGGACACACCCCTCGCGCCCTTCCCAGCACCAGTATTGCCTTTGCCCCTTGAAATCATGAAAATCCCCCCTTCCACCCACCTGCTCCACCCTGGTGGCTCCCCTGAGCCCCTCCGCCCACAGCCTCCTCCACTCCACCCAGTTGGCGCGCGCCCATGGCCCACCCAGCAGCGGCCACAGCTCGCGCTCTGTCTTAAGCAGATAAGCGATCACGGTGGCCAGCCTGCAAGGTGGGGAGGACAGTGTTAAGAGTGTGCATGGGCGGACCTAGGTGGGCCGTGTGCAAAGATGACACACAGCATCCCCACGCACAACACCCAGCAACCAACTCTATGTCCCACAATAAACTCGAGTATTAACCATATACCCTATCATAAACCCTAGAAAACCCACTCACTTGTTGATCCCCTCCAGCGGCTCATCATCCTCGCCCACCCGCAGCGGGAACAGGCACGCCTTGCGGTAGGTGGGGCGGGTGCAGTGCAGGCACACCCCGCAGCGCTGCAGCCCCTTGCTGGAACCCTTCCACCCAGTTGCCAGGGGCCAGGTGAAGCGCGATATGGGGACGGGGAGGGGGAGCTCGCCGATGGGGATCCCGGTGGAGGTGGTGCGCTTGTGGCGCTTCCTGGCCTCCTCAAGGTGGGATTTTATGGCCAGTGAGTAGGCGGACCAGGCGTGGCGGTAGCGGTTGACGTAGCCGTCGGGGCCTGGCTCGCCGCCTGCAAGGCGGTTGATTTGTTGTTGTTGGTAGTTTGTGAGGTTTGTTTGTGAAGTTTTGCAAGATTTTGTATGGTGTTGGCAAGTGTTGGGTGGAGGCATTTGCAGGGTCTAGTCAAGAGTATTGGTGGAATTTACACCCATGGATCAGAGCTGAAGGATGAGCAATTCACAAAAGACATATTGCGTTGAGGCCATTTACCCAAATTCTGCTCTCTAAACTCTAAACCCTTACCTATTGGCTCCGGAGGATTTTCTAGCGCCGCTACCGAACTCGCCCTCGGCCTCCTCCCCACCCCCCTCCCCTTCAGCGGCTTCACCCCTTGATACTCCTGCACAGCCACCCCACCCCCCACCACCTCCAGCCCAGGCACCAGGGTGGTCTCCACACACGCGCGCCCCCTCCCCTGCAGCTGCATGGCCTCCACCTTGACCAGGCGCCCCTGGCAGACCCACACCCTCTGACCTTGTGGGGTTTCGCCAGCGCAGGGGAGGCGCAGGCCTGCGCACTCGCCTAAAAACGGGGAGGGAACGAGTGAGTCTGCCTGTTTTCTTCTCGTGGGTCTTACAGGTGGAAGCTGAAAGTACAGGGTTCATGGTTTGTACAATGATGCCTTGACAAATTCCCATCCAGATCCCAGCGCTAGGTCTTCAACACCATGTCACAAAGTCTTAACATGGGGTTTTTGAGACATCCCATGAGACGAGGTTCTACATACTATAACACAGGTTTTTACCCATATCCCAATGCAAGGTTAAGCATGTACCCCTCAAGCTCACCCATGCACCCCCAAATAGGTTACTTTTGACAATGATTCCCCGCCAGTACCACCCACCTCTGCCCCCCAGCGAGCACTCTGCGCACTTCCACTCCCCCGCAGGTATCGACTTTGCCGTCTCCCCAATGCAGCGCATGTGGTAGGCTGCTGGGCAGGCATCGCAGCACAGCAGGCTACCCCCCATGCCGCACAGCACACATGCATCCTCATTGTCGTCCTGGTTGATGGGCTGCGGGAGTGGGGATGGAGGGATTGGTGAGAGAACAGGGGGGTTGCGGCAGGCCACCCCCCATGCAGCACCCTGTGCAGCACCATTGGATGCAGAACGTTCTCCATACAAAATATTTGACAGCAGAATGTACCGCAAACGCCATGCTACAAACACCAACAGTTGTTGATTCAAGTACAGACAACGACATCCACACCACCACCAACAGCTTCACCACAACCACCGCCACTCACCGCTGCAGCATGCGCCTCCCTCTGCTCCTGCGTGCGCATGGCGTAGGTGCCGCCCTCGCCCCCGGCACCCGTCACCCACTCCCCTCCCTCCTCCCGCCTGTCCACCTCCCTCCGTATTGGCTCCACGTCAAGCAGGTCGTTGCACAGGAAGGCAAGGATGCGCGCCTTCACCTGGGGATGGGGTTGGGGTTGGGGTCTGTCTATAACGCCAGGACCTTTAAAACAAAGGCTAAAATTCAAACATTGATAATAGTATTAACTCAAATAATGATATGAATTAAAACAAAATAAAACAGTTTCAAATTTAAACATTGCTATCAATACACATACAAAGTACCAAATGCTTCAGACTTTGCGCGTAGCGGATATCACTGGGCGGCGCACTGCGCAAGGGTTCAGTGGTTTCCTTTATTTATGGTTAACTCCCTTTCACGCACCTCATTGGGCAGCAGGTAGTACTCGCAGCGCATCTTGTGAGGGTCCCGGAAGGAGGGCTTGGGGCCCAGCAGGCGGTGGAGGACAGCCCGCCCCTCAACAAAGTCATCCCCAGCCTGGGAGCAGCCAGCAACCACACTGGCATCCCCCACTGGCACCACCTCACCACCAGCCGACATCCCACCACCAGCCAGCATCCCCACCGGCACCATCGCCACACACCCCACACCACCACCAGCGGCTGCAGATGTGGATGCGATGGCCCCTGGTTGGTGCAACAAGGCACTGGTGGGGACTGCTGTCCCATCCGTGGAGGGGGGAGCCGTCTGCGCCAAGACCGCGTCGATACCCTGTAGGGCTGCTGGGGCATCCAGGGGGGCGGCATCAATTGCAGGAGAGGGAAGGGGAGGGAGGGGGTGGCTGGTTAGGGTCAGCGCCGAAGCCAGGCCAACCCCCTCCGGGGTCCGCAGCATTTGCCCCAAGGGGGATGCTGTGAAGGTGGTGGATGCAGTGGGGAGGTCGACGCTGGCAGCAGTGGTCGGGATGGAGCTGGGTTGCTCTGGGGCGATGGTTTCCTCCTCGTTTATACCATCATCAACAGCCCCTTGCTGGGATGCGCCTCCAGTGGGTGGTGCGTCAGCCGCCGGCTGTGGCTGTGGCTGTGGCAGTGGTGGGTCCCCACCCCCTGCCGCTGTGGTGGGTGCTGGTGCGCTAATTTCCCCAGCGCCCCCCACCATCTCCGCCTCCGCACCTTCAACCCCCACCGCTGCAGTGGCTGGTGGTGGTTGATGCTGTGGTGGCTGTGCCAAGGAAGCAGGCACAGGGGGTGCCATGGGGACTGATGCAGAGGCTGCCTCTGGTGGTGGTGGTGGTGGTGGTACAGATGGTGCCGGAGCTGCTGGTGCTGGTGCTGGTTGTAGTGCCGGTGGTGGGGGGTTGGCGGCTGGTGGTGGTGGAGGTGGCTGTGCTTGCACCGCCCACTGGTACCGGGAGAGCACATTCTCCTCTGTGCACCAGCAAAAGGGATATCAGTGCAACATGGAGGGAGACCATGATGCAACCAATGCATAATTGAGACAGCAATCATCATGGTTGACACCAATCATCACTGTGCCTGCCACCAAAGTCCGCACAATCATACTATTACTGTTTTTTGGCCAAACTCTACAAGTAGCAAATGCATCATGGGTTACAATTCATGATAAAAAATATGATTCTATGCAATTGCTCTGATCACACCACCCGACCACCACCACCCACCACTGCCACCCACCTCTCAACCGCAGCCACTCCCACACATACTCAGGCCACGTCACCCCATCCAGCAGCCCCAAGTCCAGCTCCCTATCCGCCCTCAAATCCTTGTCTTCATCACACGCAAGCGCACGCAGCACGCACACATGCACCTCGTCCACCAGGGAGCTTGACTGGGAGCTGAACAGCGCAAGGCACAAGTCCCGGAAAGTGCAGGGGGAGAGTCGTAGCTGCCAGGAGAAGGCGCGCAGGATGGCGTAGGCGGTCATGGCGTCGCCTGCACGGGTTGACAGGGTTTGGTGGGTGTGTGGGTGTGGGTGTGAGGGGGGGAGGTACAACATTGGTAGCATATGTATGTAAAATGTAAACATAAGAAGTTAAGAGTGTAGAGCTTTGGCTAAACAGCGCTAGGCACAGGTCCCGAAAAATGCAAGGGGAGTGCCTCAGCTGCCATGAGAAGGCGTGCAGAGTGGCATATGCGGTCATGGCATCGCCTGTGGGTACAGAGGATGGTAGGTATTTCTGTGTAACATTTCTGTGTCTCGGTATGCAAAATGATTATCAAGATTTGGGGGTAGTGGTTCATGACCACGTCCCTGGCCACCACATGGGCACACTCCTCGACGTTGACCATGCACGTGTGTGACCGTGGTACTCATTGCATGCACGTGACCTTCACGTCACAGCGCGCCCACTCACAAGAGATGTCAACCCGACAACCCGAATATAGTGTCCTGTTGAATGGGCGTTATGATTCCAAGTGATTCGTGATGGTCATGTGACGATGGGCATGATGGGTCTGTGGTGAATGAATCAGTGGTGCGCGTAATAAGCTGGTGGTCAAGATTATCATGGAGTACTTCAATTACTCATGGCTCGCGGCACCAAATGACCATGCTACCTACATGCCCGCACTTCCTCTCCATATCCCTGTCCTCTCCCAACCCCCAGCCACACCCCACCCACCCACCTATGGCCTCCGATGACACCACCAGGGGTGGCTTGTTGGGGCGATCAATGGCCACGGTGGAAGCAATTCTGGAGGACGCAGGGTTCAGGTCCACGGGAGGTGGGCGTTCCCCACCCTCATCATCTGCAAGGGGGAGGAGGGGGGTGTTGAAAGTAGGGTGGTGAGCTCATGAGAGCTGGTGGATGGTGGGGGGTGGAAGTAAATGTGGTTGATGCTGCAACCACGCACACAATTGGGAGGAGCGAGCAAACCGATGTGGGGTATGGAGTAGAGGAATAGTCAGACATGGCGCGTCAAGCCGTGTTCAGGATCAACCACCCCATGCGCCACTGCAACATCACCTCCCTGTACTACCCACACCACAGCGCACCTGAATCTCCTCCACTGGAGTTGCCACCCTCCCCACCACCAGCCACATCCGCCAATAGCTCCACCCCACCACCAGCCCCGTCCTCCCCGCTGCCACCATCCGAGGACTCCCCCGCCCGCCGCCGCCCCCGCCGCCTTCGCCCCCGCGCCTTGGGCCCCTTGCTGCCGCCCCTGCCACCCCCCCTGCCGGGGCGCTCAGGCGTGTCCTGCTCGTCCTCTGATTCCACCTCTACCAACATTTCCTCCTCGTCCTCCTCTTCTTCATCGCTTGAGGATTCTTCCCCCGAGGAGCTGTCACCCCCACCTGGAGTGCAAGGAAAAACGATTTAATAATCGTATTTTTTAATATAATATAACAAGGTCTATGGACGGGAAATAAGCAGCAGCATAAATAAAGGCACATGGTTGACATGATTGACATGATTTTATTATTAAAACTATAAAAGTTTATAGTGCATTGGGTGCTCCATATTACAGGACATCATAAGGGTATGCGCCGCGGCAATGTAAAATGCCATAAACCACTCCAAAAATGGAGGTTTCAGGGTATGTAGAGAATAAGTTGTCCTCGCGTGCAGGGGTAGGGCAGGCAGGATTTAAAGCATCCCCAGGTGAGGATCATGAATCCCCAAGCTGGGCCAAAAATTGATTAAAAAAGGCCGCTGAGAAATCACCCACCTGGACCCACAACCCTTGCGGGAGCCCTTCCACGAGGCTTCTCCCTCCCCTTGCCGCTACCTCCCCTTCTCCCCATGAGCGTTCTCCCCCTGAAACCACCGGAGGCGCCTTGTCTGCCCCCCCTGGAACCCCTGCCACCCCCCGTGAAAAGATTGCTGGGTGGAAGCGCATTGCTGTTCTTGGGTGGCCTACCCCTGCGCTTGCCAGATGCAGTTAAGCTGGGCCCTGGCTGCCCCAGGTTTGACTGTTTCAGTCTCAGAAGGGAGGGTTTGTTCTTGGATCCCGGGGGCCGGCCCCGCCTTTTTGCAATTTCTGGCGTGGGCGTGGCGGTGGTTTCCTGGCGGGGAAGCGGCAAGGCATTTTTCCTGGGTCTGCCGGGGCCTCTCTTGAACTCAGAAGAATTGGGGAGTTGGGTGGGGTCGCCATCGGGGCTGCTGACTGCGGCTGCGGGTGTGGCTGCGGCTGTGGGTACTGCTGCTGCTGCTGCTGCTGGTGCTGCTGCTGGTGGTGGTGGTTTCCTTTTGGGTGGACGCCCCCTGCCACGCTTGATGGGTGGCTCTGGGTTGACCCCACCACCTGTATCCCCTTCCTCCATATTACTGGTGCTTCACCCCTTCATCACACCCAGCAGGGGGGATCTCCTGCGCGCCAAGTGCAGACAGCTCAAACACGCCTTAGATGCAGTTTTAAAGCCCATTTGCTCATCACAACTGCCTGGATGCAACACAATACAAGCTTGGAGTGTGCCATGGGTGTTGGCCAAGGTGGGGAATGTATTTAGTGCGATTTAAAGCCATAATGGTGCAGGTTTTATGGCTAGTACAGGTATATGGGAGCCGAGGGCCAGGACTGCTCTTTTGGGCACATCGGCAACGTAACCTGAAGATTTCGCCGTTAAAGAGCGGACAAGGCGACAGAAACTTGCACCCGTCCAGATCCCACATGCTTAAGCTCGCTCTGCGACACCCACGCGCCTCGAAGCCCTGTCATCTTCGATCAATGGTCATGACCCAGGCCTAACCATGGCCACTCGAACGAATATGCATGCGTTGCTGATTCGTACCTGGAGGAAAGACAAACCCTTCTCCACAAGTGTCGATCGAGAAAAGGCTTTAAATCCCTCAGACAGGAGGCGCTATTGGCCTTTACCTCAGTTTCTTCAGTGTGGATGGGCGTGGGTGAGAACGTAATCGATGGCTTGCACCGAACAAGACTCAGGTGTCCAAACACACCAGGGATAATCAACCCTGTCCCGTAGTACGATCAACGGGTCCAGCATCGCTTTATTGACCCAGGATCGTATGCAGAAGGGTTTGAAAACTAGTGTTTATGTGTCTACTCAAAATAAGCCTTTTTACTTGCACAGAAATCCATTTATTTTCCGTGGACGCCTCTTGCAAACACCAAACGTTTGCCTCGAATACCTTGACGCCGACCTGATACACCCACAGTAAACAAAGATAGCCACGTTGTTCTATTTTCCACTGCATTCACTCTGCAAAAGCCTTATGTAAATCAAGCTCCAGTCTCACAATGCATGCATATGGCAGTGGTGGCAACCATCTCGCCTAGGACCTCGCCGTCTGTACTATTAGGCCCCTAATGGTGCGGGTTCAACCCTTGACGGTACGATGAACTACTTGGAGGAGCTGTCCCAGCTTCTGTCGTACAGTCACTTGCTGCAAAAGGCGCTTACTGCGCCCCCCAAACCCACAGCCAAGGTACGAATAGAGGGCTGGCCGATTTTTGGTGGTTCGGTGGATAACTAGCTAGTATCAACTTGAAGGTGGGTGGAATTTCAGAACTGCTTTTTACTAGTAAGTGGTCATGAGGCATTGTGTAGCCACGGTCGCCTAGACCAGTCAACCCCACCCTGCCACAAGGTACAGGCCTAACAGGTACATCTACTCCAGTACCTATTCACCCGCAGGAACCAACCTTTGAACAGCATAGGATTACGCTACTGACATAGTGATATGTGTTGTCGCACTGGGTATCCAGTTTACCTAGGCAAGGCGTGGGTCTAGGGAGTTTGACGTCTAGGGATGCCAGATAGCACAACTCGTCTTGGGGCATTACCTACCCTCCTTGCGTTGTCCTTGTGATATTACACCTTGCTACTCCACCTGTGCAGGCCCTGCCACCAACACGCACCACCGCCCCAAAAGCAGCCACATCCGCACCACCACCAGCCGCAGCCACAGCCGCAGCCGCAGCAGCGCCACCGCCAGCCACACTACCAGCACCATCCCCTGCGCAGCCCCAGCCGCCAACCGAACCCGGTACTTCCTCCGATGCCGTCAAGAAGCGGGCTGCCCCCGAGCCCCAAGCCCATGCCTCCAAGCGAGCCAAGTCTGCGGATGTCGAGGCAGCCAAGGCACCCGCAGCTTTGGACCAGCCCAGAGCCTCCTCTAAGTCTCCCAACGAGGCAGGCAAACCCTTGCCTAAGGTCCATGTTGAAGCAGCCAAACCCTCCTCTAGGGTCAGCGGGGATGGAGCAGCTAAACCCTTGCAGAGGGTTTCTGGCGAAGCGGCCAAGCCCTCCACTAGGGTCAGTGGCGACGGGGCCAATGAGGCACGACCCTTTCTAAGGGTTGACATACCTGCCGCACAGCCACCAGTACCTTCATCTAGTACCTCCTCTTCTGCAGGTACTTTGCCCCTTTTGCTTTCCCCTTTTGCTTGGCCCCACCAGTACCTTGCATCCGACAATACCACTTGCAAAAACATCTCCCAGCAAAGGTTGTGTGCCTGCCCCTATCGTGATATGCACCTATATAGTCCATGTATAGCCTTTCAACCCAACACACCATGCACCAACCTCTTAACTCCACCCGCTACCACCCTCCACCCCCCACCCCCCGCAGTCACGCCCTCCAAGCCCCGCACCCCCAAACACCCCCCCGACGCCACCCACCGGTGCGCGTGCGCCCTGGCCAATGCCATTGACAACAACCTCCTGCGCGACATGCGTGAAGCCTGCCACGAGGCGCGAAAGCTGGGCCTCGACCTGTCCTCCCCTTTCCTCCCAGGGGGGGTAACCCCCCTGCTGGCGGCTGTCCGCACCCGCAGCGCAGCCACTGTAGGGGAGCTGCTGGCCGAGCAAGGGGTGGGTATAAATTGGGAGGTGGCCAAATACGGGGAGGTCGGCGAGGCGGTGCGCCTGGGGGGGCGGGCCATGGCGGAAGCCCTTGTCAAGGGTTTCAAGAAGGAGATCAGGGCGCGGAAGGATGCCGGGTGCCAGCTGGTGCTTGCGGCGATCAAGTACAACCACCCGGCGATCGTGGACATGCTGACTCAGCAGCTGGGGCTGGATTGGGGCCAGCTGGGGTGCACCCACAAGCACTGGGGCGAGGGGGGCCACGTGACTCCCATGGCGTGGGCAGCGCTGGTCAACCCTGGCATGATCCCGGGACTGGCAGCATCATATCCAGGAAGCTTGGGCGCAGTTAGCGTGCGGGATGGGGTCCAGCTCAGCTGCCTGGCATTTGCGGCCGCCTACTGCCCGCCGGGGGTGGTGGCGGCGCTGGTGGAGGCGGGGGCGGATGGGGCTGCTGCGGTTCGTGATGTGGTCAAGCGCAGGGATGCGCGGGCGGTGGAAACCCTCCTGGAGGGTTCCGGCTGCGCCCCGGGGGCCTTTGCCGCGCTGCTGGAGGCGCTGGATGCCGCCAAGTGGCACAAGGGGGAGCGCATCGACCTCCTACACCACCTGGCCACACGCCTCACCTGCTGCAACCCAAACCCCGGCCAAGGGTCCGCCAAGGTCCCTCCCCTCCTCCTCGCCATGGCCGCCAACCTTGCCACTGAACCCAAGGGCCAGGAGCTCTTCGACCGGCTCATCGATGCTGCGGGATCCCGCACAGGGCCCGTGGCGCAGGCGGCGCTCCAATCCGCGGTGGAGCGCGGCATGTTTATTGCCACCACCAAGCTCTTCTCGAGTAATATGCCCACCTCCCCAGTGGTGCGCGGCGCCCTAGTGGTGGCTCAGGCTGTGCCCGCCCCCGCCCCTCTCAGCCAGGGGGGCGGGGGGATGGACGACACCCAGGCCAAGATCCTCAACCTGGGCATCATCGCTGGCGTGCGGGGGGGGGATCATGAGGCAGTGGAGCGGCTGCTGGCCACCGGGGTGCGCATCGCGGTCCCCCTCTCCCCCGACACCGTGCTTCAGTATTCGTCCACCGCCCCCCCTGGCGTGCTGCGCCAGCTGGCGCAGGCGGGGCTGGACGTCGGCACCCGCGCGCACGCCGACGCCTTCTTGCGCCACCTCACGACCGCCGACCCGGACGCCGTGGAGGCGCTGGTGGCCGCCGGTTGGAGCATCCTGCCGCTGCTGGAGGGCGCCGACGCCGCGGGGGTGCGGGCGGTGCTGGCGGGCTGCCCCCGGGAGCACATGGCGCTCCTCTTCCCGCCGTCGCGGCGCGCGGCGGCCGCCGACGCCGCGGCGCTCTCCCGCGCGCTGCAGCTGTGCGTGGACGCTGGCGACGCCGACTCGTGTCACAAGCTCATCGCCGCGGGGGTGGGCGCGGGGGGCGTGGCGCTGACCGCGGCGACGGTGGCGGGATGGCGGCTCCCGCCAGGTGGCGCCACCGAGCTCATCCGGGTGCTCCAGGGCGGGGGCATGCCGTGGGACAGCGAGGCGTTTTCGCGCGGCCTGGCGGCGGCGATGCGCGGCGCGCTGGCGGTGCAGGACTACATGGCGGTGGAGCAGCTGCTGCACGCGGGGGCGGGGGTTGATGAGGTCCCCCGTGTGGCGGCACGTGTGCTGGCGGTGGGGGATCCGCCGCTGCTTGCGGCGCTGATGCAGCGGGTGGCGCAGGGCGGTGGCGGTGGGGTTGGGGGTGGTGGGGCGATGAGCCCATTGCTGCCACCCCCTTCAAGCGGGCCCGCGGTTGGGGAGGTGCGTCAAGGGGGGAGGGGCGATGGGGGTGGAGGGGAGGCGATGTACGACCCCTGCAAGCCTGTGTACAGCTCGGACGAGGAAGGGGGTGTGGGGATCAGTGGAACGGGGGTGGCACACCTTGGTGACATGGCAAATGCCATCCCCCCTTGGCAGGTACACGTGCCCCTCATCATCCCCACCACGGTACCCCCTCCGGCGCCCCCAACCCTCCGCCCGCCGCAGCCCCCACCAGGCCACCCGCCAGCCCCCACGCCCCTTGGGGGTGTCATGCAGGCCCTGTACAAGGGCCAAAACCCTTTCCTCCGCCCGCACCCCATCACCCTCCAACCCCCCATCACCCTCCAGCCCCCCTCGGGCCACACCCGCCCCCCTGCCTCAGCCCCGGCGGTGTCGGCAGATCCCACCTCCAGCCAATCAGCACCCACCCGCACCGCAGCTCAGCCCCCAGCAGCCAATCACAGCGCGCCAGTTCCACAGTCCACTAGGCCGCGAGTCAGGACCATGATACCCACCCACAGCGCTGCACAGCCCCCAGCGGCCAATCACGCCGCGCCAAAGCCTCCTCCCACGGTGGCAGCGCCCAAATCTGCACCGGCCACCCACAGCGCAGGTTCCAGTGCTGCCACATCAGCCAATGGGAGGGCGGCAAATCCACCCGCCAGTCAGGGGCGAGCCAGGCCTGGAATTGGCTACACCGCTCACAGCGCAGCGGGGACGGCACCGGTCAATTGGAGAGCGGCAAAGCCACCCGCCACCCAGGCGCAACCCAAGGCTCCGCCAGCCACTCACGGCGCAGCGGCCGCCGCACCGGCCAATGGGGGAGCGGCGGCGGGCGCTGCAGCCACTCAGGCGCAGGCCGAGGCTCCACCGGCCAATCAGAGCACGGCAGCACCTGCTACAGCCAACCACAGAGCTGCAGGGGGTGCTCCAGTGTCTACCCAGCGCCCAACAGCCGCCCACCCCACCGGGCAAGGACCACCCGCCACCATTGCCCCAGCCACCGCTGCTGCGGCCCCAAGCCCCTCCACGCCACCACCACCACCACCACCCACCCCGCCAACCCCCAAACCCCCAGTGGCAGCTGTGCCAGCGGGCAATGCAGGGCTCGCAAGCACATTGGCTCCCCAAGGTGCGGCTAGTGGCCCATTTACAGGTCAAGCTACAGGAGCGGCTGCCCCAGTAGCCATCCAGAAGCCTCCGGCGGCCTCTGTTCCAGCCAATCAGGTGCCGCCGCGCCCATCCTCGGACGATCATGTGGCGCCCCGCCCCTCCTCGCCCAACCAGGATGCAGCAGCGAGGCCACAGGAGACAAGCGCCGCTGCCCCCGCCACCCACCACACCCTCCACCCCGCCTCCCCACCCACCCAGGCGACAGCCACCACCGGCACTGCCAGTCAGGGAGAGTCTTCTCCCCAGGGGGCCCCCCGTCCCTCCTCCGCCCCACCAGCCCGCACCCCCACCCACCTCAGCCAGGTCGCACCGCCCCCACACCAGCCGCCCGCCGCCACCCCCCCTGACCCCCACCCCTTTTTCGCCGACCAAGCGCTGTCCCCCCACCCCACACCCTCTGCGCCGCCCCCCACCACACAGCAGCCCGCCACCAGCATAGCCACCACCACCACCGCCACCACAACCACCACCGCCACCGCCGCCACCCCCACCACCATGGCAGCGGCATTGGCAGAGGTGAAGGGGCCCCCGGCGTACAGTAGTATTATCAAGGTGGAGGGGAAGACCCTTGTGGAGCTGTGCAAGGAGGTGAAGAAGAAGAAGCGGGATGTGAACCAGCGATACGAGGGGTAAGGCACAGGAACCCTTGTACCCTTGGTATTTACCCTTGCCTAGAGTTTCTTTGTGTTGTTGGGCCATGTCATGTGCATGGACCTAGTGCATGGATCGAGTCCAGTGTCGTGGAGGGCAAATCGTGCTTAGAAGGTGGAGTGCCATCATATCGGATTCTGCAGGGGTGATGGGGTGTACCTAAGTACCTGTTAGCAGGTGTTGTACCCTGGTCCTCGTTGCCATCCACAGCCCCATCCAGCAGGGCACCGCTGCTGGGGCGCCAGCCCTAGATATGCCCGCAATTTCTTATTTCAGGGGTTGCTACCCGGCTTCATTCAGCTGTCCACATCTCACGACATAAGGTCTTGAGGCCTAAATCCCAATGTTCTGGCCTGCAGGGGGTGCACCCTGCTCCACCATGCCGTCCAGACCCCCATCCAGCAGGGCAATGCCGCGGTGGACCGCTTGCTTCACCTCAAGGCGCAGCTTGACGTGTACAACGACGCGGGGGAGACGCCGCTGCTGCTGTGCGCGGGCAAGGAGACTTTCAAGTGAGTGGATCTTTGGATAGTGTGTGATAGTTGCCCCATGCCGTCTAAAAGAGGATACCAGTATTGTTTTTGAGATCATGATTGAAGTAAAGTAAAGTAAAGTTGTAATTAAATTGATTAGCAGGCAGGCGTGCACGAGAAGGGCCAAGCATTCATACCCTGGCACTATGCATATGATTTTTTAATCTTGCCCCATCTGAGATCCCATCAGGGGTGTATGTTAAACAAATTGGTTGCAAGCCCGTTTGCTGCCGCTGCAGGTACCGGGCCAAGCAGCTGCTGGCGGGGGGTGCAAACCCTAACCTAGGGCATTTGCTGACCGGCAAGACGCCGCTGATGCTGGCAGCAGGTGCGGGAGGGCATTAGGCCCTAATAGAACCCTAAGGAATACCCTAGCACCGGCAGCTACTGTTATTGTTGCATGTGTGCCCAGGTGAATATCTTCCAATGTGTGGGGTGGAGGTTCCAGTTCGAGGAACCCTTGAAGCCTTACAGGGTGTTGCCAGGCAGGGAAGGGGTGGGGGGGTGGGGGCCAAGTTAGGCAGGCTCACGTACGTATTCACCGTGGCGTGCTGATCCACGATCACTAGTGATTCCGGCTTCATGTTCACGAGTTGCATTGGCAATGCACAGGTTTGGAAAATGCCACCTTTGGGGCCGGGTGGCTGGACATGTTGCAACATACTTGTAACAGTGCACTCCCACCCACCCAGCCTCAAGCCTCTTTTCCGTCTGGTGAAATGCAAAGTTGGCTAAAAGGCAACCCCGGTTCCTGCAGGCTTGGCCCAGTCGCACATCCTCGGTTTCCTGATCAAGGGAGGGGGCGATGTGAACGCTGTGGACAAGGAGGGGCGCACCGCACTGATGCATGCCCAGCCCATGGGTAATGCCAAGCTGCTGCTGGATGCGGGTGCAGACCCTAGGGTAAAGGACGGCCAGGGGCGCACTGCGGCGGATATCGCAAAGGAGGTGCGATATCATATGATTGTGTGCAGGGAAGGTTGGGGTGGGATGGCGCATACCTCATAGGTTTGACTCTGCCAGACTTGAGTTTTGCTGCGTGTGTTGTGTCATGATGGCGTCCGGGCAAGTAAGCTTAGGGTTTGCAATGCATGTCGATTTTGCCATCTTGCCACGCTAGGGTTAACTATTCTACCACGTTGCATTTTGCCACGCTAGGGTTAGCAATTCTACCACCCTCAATGGTTTTCTTGGTGTTCTGCAGAACGACTGGCCCTCTCAAGCCCGGCTGCGCGCCGCCATCATGATGTTTGGCATGAAGGGGGGGAATCCGACACATCACAAGTGAGGGAACGGGGAGGGGTTTCTCACACAGTTGTCAGTTGGCATATTATTGGCATATTGCTATAGGAACAGTTAGCGTTGATGTTGGCCTTATTGGCTGATTGCTGTAGGGTACAAGATGCCTGTTGGGGTTGGCATGGTAGCAGTGAGGGGAGACTACACAGTATTGGAACATTTATTGGCTTTTGGCTCTGGTACACATGTTGCAAATGGGAGTGAAGCCTGGACCGGCTCCAGGATGGGTAGCAGAGTAGATGTGCAAATGGCTAGCGTAAGACCAGGCCTGGCCCAATAATGACAGTTACTGTAAGATTTCAAATGTGGCACAGGAGCCGCCTTTTGCAATGAGTGGACATCCCCTCGTGAGACCTTTGTGCAGGTGGTTACACTCATTGTTGGGTGTTGCGCCGCGCTGATATCCCTTGCACATGGCTTGCTGCTGGCAGTGCGCCAGGATGGATGGACGTGTAACCTAAAACCTATAGCAGCTATTGCTCTGAGCAAGGGCGACCCCATGTGCCTAATTTATTTTAGTAGCAGCCTACTCTAAGTTAGTCTACGAACATTTAAAACCCTGACTACCATGATATGGCATAATTATGGTGCTCGGCTTCCAGGCTGGAAGCTGAGCTTGCTTGCGATTGTACAAGGTGTTAAGTACATTCTGCAGCGGTGCATGGAAGATGTACGCGCTGGGATTGTCATTATGCCCAAAAAATGGTACCAACATCACTCCACCATCAACCTACCACCTCATATGGGTACAGTGCACCCGGGCCCGTGTGCCCTCCAATCCCCAACAGCGTCATCCCACCCCTTCCCCCACACTGCCCCGGAGCCACTCCGCCTCCTCCTCACTCGCCCTCTGCAGGCGCAGGCGGAACATGCGCATGGGCACAGCCACCACCTCGCACTGCCACCCTTTGCCCCCCCCTGCCTCTGTGGAGGGGCCTGCCTCCCTTTTTTCCCCCTCCCCCTCCTCCTCCCCCGCACCATACTCTCCCCCTCGTCCACCTGTTCCTTCTCCCCCCTCTTCCTCCCCTCCAGCATCCGCATAACACTCCACCAAGTACGCGTACGTCAGCTCACTGCGATACTCCTCGTGCCCTCGTATGCCCTCGTAGTCGTTGATGAAGTCCCCGCACCCGTACAGTATCACACCCCCCTTGTAGCCCTCCACCTATGTTGATTGGTACAAATTCAGCCAAGGTACATTACTGTAGATTTACAGGCTTTGAGTAATAATATATAGGGGGAAAAAATATATCCAGCAGCACAGCCCTGGCTTTCCTTGTTATTGGGTTATGATCCATTATCTTTGGTGAATACATACTTGTGCATGACCGTTTTGGCAAAACCAAGCTTGCAGATACATATCGATGTCAAGAATGAAAACCAATAAAAATACCTGCTTTGGGTGGTGCGAGGAGTGGCCGTGGACGATTTGTGCCCCTGCGTCTATGAGCGCATGCGCAAACTGGCGCTCCCTGTGTGTGACGTCATAGCCCCAGTTCCCACCCCAGTGGATGGACACGATCAGGATGGGTCCAGAGCTGCAAGCAGGGGGGCATCATTACGCTTCAGTTCCCTCCCAGTAAATAGGGCGGCCAAGCATGTGGGTGATTCCAGAGAAAAATGCTTGGAATTGATTTTCTGCAAATAAAATGAATAAAAAACAAGAAATATTCAACGAGAAAGGGGGGAGAAAAGCCATGCATCCATCGGAGTGCACAACCTGCACCTGTTGGACGAGTGCTCCTCCCTACAGCACCGAATGTCTTCCACCACCCTCGCAAGCGAAGCTGGGGACAGGTTGGGGAGCAAGTTGACCCCTGGGGATTTGGCGCCCGCCTCCCACTTGTACGGCACCCCGCTGCTGGGCATGCCATAGGCCAGGAGGGCCACAGGGGCCTTGCCGGGCTTGTGCAGAATTGTTGGAGACCCTGGCAAGGGGTACATATGGACATTTAGCGGCATGAAGTTGGCAGTACAGCCAGGTGAGTAGCCAGCTTAAAAAGGCCTAAAAAATCATGATACAATTGAAGTGATTTTCTATGTATAATACCAATTTCCTCCTGGGTACCCTGCTGCTGGGCATGGCGTAGGCCAGGAGGGCCACAGGGGCCTTGCCAGTCTTGTGAAGAACTGCCGAGACCCTAGTAGGTGGGCATGTGTGGACATTGAATGACGAGGGGGTTGGCACTACAGCCAGGTGATGAATTATTTGTGGACCTCCAACAAATTTGGAAAATAAGATAACAGCAGTTGTGAGCAGCCAGCTTGTAAACAGCCCTAAAAATCATGATACATTTCCATATTTCCCCCCTTATATGAGCATGGATGCTTTTTCCCTCCCAAATACCCCGCTGCTGGGCATGGCATAGGAAACGTGGGCCAGCGGGGCATTGTCATGCTTTTGCAGAACTGGGGACCCTGCTGGCGGGGCACATTTCTGACCTGACTTCCCACCTGTGACATGAGTTCTGGCAGTTCCTTCCAGCCCCCAGGACAGCACATGGTTGTTGGCTAGCACGCACCATTGCTCCTCTTGCCAGACACATAGAAAAGCCTAGCCTCGTCAAGATGGGTCATTACATGCCCTGTAAATTACTAAGTAATTATGAGTATTACCTGCTTCCAGTGCGTTCCTGCCGGCGCCGGCGGTGGCTATGCCCACTCCCTGTAGGGTTTCTAGGGTTTCCACCAGCCCCCTGCGCCCCCAGTCCAGCACGTGGTTGTTGGCTAGCACGCAGCAGTCCACTGCCGCAGCCGTGAGGCACGGCACGTTGGCTGGGTGCATGCGGTACTGGATGCCCTTGTCGGGCCACGCCGCCTCGCTTGTTGTGACGCTGGTCTCCAGGTTAATCACCCGGTAGTCCACCTGAACAAGGAGTTTGAAGTTTAGGTTGAGGGTTTAAGGGTTGTGCATGCACCTGCAAGGCGTCACCTACGGGCATGCACAGCACGTTGGCTGGGTGTATGCGATAGTTTCTGCGGTAGTGTTTGCGGTACAGTATGCCCTTGTGAGGCCAGGCTGCCTCGCTTGTGACGCGGGTCTCCAGATTGATCACCCGGTAGTCCACCTGAAGAAGGAGTTTGGAGTTCACGGTTAGGGTTTACGATTTAAGGTTTGCGCCGCATGACGAGTGCAGTTGCAAGGGGCAACCCATGATAGTTCATGCACGGCACAATGGCTGGGTGCATGCCGTAGTGATGCCCTTGTCGTTGCTGTTCGCCAGGTTTATCACCCGAGAGTCCGCCTGAAAACAACATGCAGGAATGGATTTAGGGTTCAACATTTGGGGTTTAGGTTTGTGTACCTGCAGGTAGCTACCAAAAGCACCTGAGAACGTTATGGACACTGAGGAAAGCAATTTAGGGTTTAGGGTACTATAGGGTTATCAAGTGACAGGGTCTTGAACAATGCGCTGAGTAAGTGCAGGAGCAGTTTGAGCAGGGGACCAAGGAGATACTTGAAACATGAAACATCCAGGACTCGGTGGGAAGCAAGCACTGGGCCTGCGCAAAGTATCAAACCTATGCCCTCCCTATTAGACCCACCTGGGAGCCATCGAGCACATCCAGCGCGGACCCCCATATATAGCTCCAGGAAACGGACCTGGGGATGGGCCCGTTCCTCTTCTCAGCGAGATACACGTAGACTCGAGCGTCTTTGACGTGGCTTTCGTACAGGTGGGGTTTGCTGGGGTGGGGAAGGATCTGGTCCACCCCTCGCCCGGTCATGACATCCCCGCAGAGGAACAGGCGGGTGCATGCTTTCGCTGCCTGATATGCTGGTTTCATGCTGCGGCGCGAGTGGTGTAACACAGGTAGCGTAACACAGCTGTAGGGTGAAAGTCTTGCTGAATATGCACATGTGTGCGTACATACGGCATGTGGGGTCAGTGGCGCACCTACGACGCTGCTTTCATGCTTCGGAACGAGGTGAAAATACTGGGATACAGTTAGACATGCCCGGGTGGTGGGCGTGGTCGTGCACGCAGGGGTCAAGTGCGTACGACATGCAAATGCATGCATAGATGCATGCATGAAAACAGCGCCAAAGACTCGGAATAGCTAGAGAGACGTTTTGGGTGTCGATAGGTCAATGAGTTTGCATATCTATTTTGCCATGTCTTGCAGTGGCTTCTGCGGAAAGCAGGGGAACTCGGGTCTGTCCAACAACTCGGGTCTGCCCCTCCCCTCTTGTCTTGCAAAAGCTTTACACCTTGAATAAAATGTGCTGCACATTTCTTTCTGCCCTGGCATGGCAGAAAGAAAGGAAGAAGGGAACGCTTGAGTTAGAGCATAAAACGGCTTATAGCAGGTCACCACAGTCCTTTTGGGTCAAACCACGTACGATGGCGTGTGCAGGGCAAAAATAACCCCCAAACTCCAGATGAGATATGGCACTTTGTAAAAGAGTGAAGTGAGTGGGGAGGTGTGCAGCACTTGGTGTTACTCTTCACTGCGCGTCTATTTGTGCGCTAGTCTGCGGAGGTGGGGGAGACAGTCCATATACATGTACCTGCATGCAGACAAAGTTACGCCATGCTTTCCTTTCTGCACCCCTGGCAGGGCTACTGTGATAGCCCTCCTTGGTGTCTTGAAAAGAAAAAAAAGAAAAAAGAAAAATGGTCTACAATCCAACGTGGCACGTGGATAGGCAAGCTCCAGCACTAGTGTACTGCCACTATTGTAAATTTCATATAGTATAAAATCATGAAAGTCTCAAACTGCAGCCATGGCAATTCAGGCTTCGAGATTCTCACGCCACCTTAAAGTTTGCAATCAGCGCTTCATGCTCAACTTGCCTGTACTACAGGCAACGTTGGCAATATTGTTTCATGGCGAACAAGAATCTGTGTAGTATCTTAGATACTATAAGTCATTCCCGTTTAAATTCAATGCAGTCATGCTATCACAGTATTAGTAGTGGAATCAGGATCTGGTGACCATCTCAGAATCTGATTTTTACAAGAACACAAGATTTAAGACAATGACAGTCACATTCAGGGAGCCGACCCGGCGATTCAAAATGTATTTTAAAATGGAGTGCGGATGCAAAATTGGTCGCATTGCTATGCACTTAAATCAGGACGACTGTTCCACATACCAGCACTTTGACCTTATTCTTCAAGGGCTGCCTTTTATTCACGGTAGTAGCCTATCCTCAGCATCCGATGCAACATGTGCATAATCACGAGTCCAACTAGTTTGGGCTATCCCTAACTTGTGATAATAATATAAAATGCTCACAAACATGTTGAGTCAAAGGTCTCCAAAAAGTGCCACGTGAGTCAGTTTGCTTGGTATATTGCGAACCAACTATTCAATCAATAATGGCGTCATGGTACTGACCAGTCCATGTCCTGCCACTGTCGGCAAAAGGAAGAATACTCCTTTGAAAGCAGCTTGAGCAAATCAATCGGCTGCAAGTAAATTAATAGCAATTTATTTTCGAAACCGTTTCAGCGGCCAATGAATGGTAAGAATTTGACAAGCAAAACTATAATAATACTGCGTAGTAATGATGCACAAACGATGCATGTACTCCCCAACAGAAATTCTTTCCAATACAGTACATGAATTCCAATGCAACACGTACAATTGCAGTTACCCGGTAGCGGTTTTACTTCTAAAAAGGCTCAAAAGCAAACTGCACTGCGTACAATTAGTTGCCTTCATCAGAACAATTTATTTGACTACATCCACACACCGATTGCTGCACTAGCTGTGTACACATGGCGCTGACACCTGCAGCTGGAAGCGCCAAAATGCGGCGCTCAGCAGCTCTTGTTCCACGCCATGTCACATCTTCAATTAAAAACAAATGTAGCCTCAAAGAATTGGGCGCAGCCCCCCTCCGCCTCAACGAAACATCATGCGCCGGGCAGCGGCAGCGGCAGCGGCGGCAGGCGCCCCTGCCCTTCCATCATCAGCGTCCCCTCTTGTGTACTTTGGCAGCATCAGCTGAGCCACGGGTCGAGCTGGGCCGCAGGGGGTGGGCGCCCCAGTGAACCTGCAGCGTGGGGAGCACTCACAATATGCTCACGGTCAGATGGGGTGAAGCGCATGCATTGGGTGGCGCTACCCGGGCTGCTTGTGCGGCGGTTCCACTGACTGGCACCCCACCAAAAACATCCCCATTTAATAAACATTTTGATTAGTGCGCATCAGATGTAACTATAGCTTTTCCATGGCCAAGTGATGTGCACGACCATGCACCATTATGTGACCAAGCACTTGTGAGTGTAGAGAGTGGGTGTAGCATATGTAGCATCTATATTGCCCCTGCTTGCCTGGGCTGCAGAATACAGCCGCTGGCATTGGCAAGGAAGATGGGATTGCTGGCGTCCACTCAACTGTTGTACTTGAAGCTGGCGTCCCACAGGTTTGTCACGGCGTAATCCTGCAGCTGCCCCTCGATGAAGTGTTGGTAGGAGCCCACAGCAGCCGCCTGCGCCTGGGTGAGGTTGGCGGTGTCCAGCGGAGGGCGGGTGAGGGTCTGGCCATGACGCCATGGGCGGTGCCGGGGGGAAGGCAGCCGTAGTCGCCAACCAGGTAGAGCTGGGGGTGGGAGAACGGTTAGGGAAAGCGGTTCGAATTGATGGTGCCAACAATATTCGCAGATGTCTTGTGAGACATGCCAAGTGGGAACTTCCATGGATTCCACTATGCTTGCACAGGGTGGCCGACGCTCAAAGGTCCCTTAGTTCCCTAACTTGACTGGACACTCGTCATGCATGGTTAGCAAAACAGTTGTGCAAATAATGTACAGATAATGATGATATATGCCTTGCCCCCACCTGCATGCTAGTGCTGCCATCAAAGCCCATGATGTGCGGGTCGGTGGGGCGGCAGCCCTGAGGGCAGCTGCGGGGAACAGCACAGAGGGGGCTAAGGACTTCTACACGCTGGTGGTAAGCTGACACATTATGTATTTGGTGTGTCTTGCGGGGTGTGTCTTGCAGGGTGTATCTTGCGGGGTGTATCTTGCGGGGTGTATCTTGCGGGGTGTATCTTGCAGGGTGTATTTTGCGGGGTGTATCTTGCGGGGTGTATCTTGCAGGGTGTATTTTGCGGGGTGTAATTTGCGGGGTGTATTTTGCGGGGTGTGCACAGTAAGGCAAGGAGAATTTAATCTTGCCAATTATGTCAGACCACATCAATGCTGGGGCAGATGTTAACGGCATCAATTTCCAGGTATACAGAACGCATGATCGGCAGTCAAACCTTGAGTACAAAATGACAGGAGGCATTTTGAGATGTTGTTTGGATGCGGGATGATTATATAATATAGTAAAAGGACAGCATGCACCACGTACACCCTGCCGCCCTGCCCCTTTGCCTGTGGCTTACCGTTGACCTTGAGGTAGTAGGGCTGAGAGGGGTAGGCCAGCAGGGGCGAGAGGGTGGCGCTGCTTGCACTGTTGCTGGCGGAGGAGACTGCGACCTGATAGTTGCCGGTGGTGAGGGAGCCGGCGCCAGAGGAGGAGAAGCGGAGGGTGTAGCTGCGGTGGAAGAGAGTCAGGGTGAGACTGAGAACATGCAACAATTTGAAATGATGCATGCGTGTATGTGACCCATGCGCCTGGCGACTGCCTAGACTGCGCTGCATGGGCGAGGGGACAAGTGAGACATGTGCGCCCACACCGCACATTGGCAGCAACAGATACAAGAAGTTGGGCTGGATGGGGACGTCCGTGGCACTGGAGGAGGAGGTGGTGGTGGTGACGGCGTTGGCGATGGTGGCGGTGGTGGTGGAGGTGAAGGGCTCGTCGGTGGTGGTGAATATGGAGGAGGTGGTGGCGGAGGTGGCGGCGTTGGTGGTGGTGGCGGTGGTGGTGGTGGTGAAGGGCTGGTTGGTGGTGGTGTAGATGGAGGAGGTGATGGTGGTGGTGGCGGCGTAGGTGGTGGTGCTGCACGGTCACCACAGGCCATGTAACGCGCACGCGATGCGGTGTAGGGTGTGCACTGGGTGCTGAAGCGGTGATCAGCCACCTTGTAGTGTAGCATGCAACAACGACATCAGCATGGACAACAAGGAGTTGCAATGTAATGAGCCTGTGGACACTGACATTGGCGCACATGCCTAAAATAGAAAAAACGCACAAAATCCCACACCAGCGTAGTTGGGGCTTGCTAGGTTTGCCTGCGTCGTCTGCAGGGCCGATGACCTTTGCCTCACCTGCCACCGAGTAGTAGCCGTTGTACGCCGAGGCCACGCCCAGAGTGCCCTGTGCGTTGGTCACATCGCTCAGCTGGAACTGGTAGTTGCCGGTGAACAGGGCGGAGGTGACGGTGGTGGTGTACCTGGGGACACCAGCGCGCAGCACCTGGTCAATGTGGGGGCGGCGCAGGTCAGGTCTGGTCGCCATGCATTGGTGCAACCCATGCAACCACCACAGCCACCATCCAAGCTTGATCATGCAGACCATGTGCCATTGTTGTTGCCTTCCTTGCTGCACCTCATTGGGCCAAGCAATCCTGCCATGGCACGTTTATGGCCCAATATAAGACTAGTAAGACACACCCCACAGATGGGTTTATAATTAGAGTTTAATTTAGTAACTCATGTTGACGGCGTGAGTCCAGACCCCAGGGCGGTGCGCGTGGGCGCCGCCACCGTCATGCCGTCGCAGGTGTTGAGCGTTACGCTGGCGCCCAGGCCGTCCGTGAACACACTTGTGACCACGCAGATGATGGTGACGCTGGATAGGGCCAGCGCAGCATCATAGGACTGGAAGGTGATGGTGGGTGGGTAGGTGCTGGACACAGACGTGATCTTGTTGCCTGTGCCGCCGTAGGCGGTGTATGGAGAGCCTGCGCAAGGAGTTAACAGTTCATTGCTTTGATAGTTTATCACACTAAATCAGTGTCATTTGAATTTTAAAAACTAAGCTGCAAGTACTGCAAGTCAGGACTAGCACAGTTCCATTGTTACAAATGTTGCAGCTGCTAGCATTGCAAAGACAAACAAATTACGCCAAAAGTGAGACCAACATCCAACCCGCGCAGAGGTGCATTAGGTGCATGGCCAGGCGCGTTGCGCCGCCTTGGATGCTTGCACATGCACCTCACCTAGCTTGTAGGTAGTGGCTGTCGCAGTCTCAGTGGTCAACCCGCTGACACAGCTGATTGTTGGAGCCAGTAGCGTCCTCAGCAGCTGCGAGCATGTGGCCAGGCGCGTAGTGGAGGTTGGTGAGGTGACGGTGCACCCTGCTACCGTGCAGACTGCGCTCCCACCCAGGCCTGTTGAGAAGAGGTAGGAGACACTCCCCAGGGTGGCGCTGGTGGCGGATCCGTGGCGCTGGTGGCGGATCCGCCGGGTACCCAAGTGCGACAAGAGGGATGCACGGATTGCAGTGAACAAACGCCTTGCAGGTTTTTGCCTTTGGGCGTCACAAGTTTTGGCTGACGAGAAATGTTTTTCGGTTTTGGACGAGGAGCCGGATTGCTATCTGCTCAACAATGAGCCCAAATTGGCAAGGTAGGCATACCTTGCAGTCAATTGACTTGCAAGTCAACAGGCTTGCAAGCGCGGCTGTACGCCTCTTGACTTGCCACCGTAAATGCCCTCCGTTAGTGACGTTCTATCCAGCTTGTGCAGCTATTGAACAAGTTTTTATTGGTGCAGGTGCATCAAAGGGAACAAGGAAGAGACAAATGGATGGCCACTCTGGCAAATAGATGCCGCAAGCGTGTCAACTGAAGGGGTTGCACCCTGAGGGTATTGTAAAACACAAGTAAGTGTAACAGTCGCTGCAGTGCAACTGGTGTGTATGCTTGCACCCTTACACAAATGCATATATGTCTGTTTGCCATTGTTGTTGCAAGGCACGCAGCGCTGCACTCAAGGGCATTGCATTCTTTATGTCCTGAATTGCACCAGTTTGCAACCTGGTCACTAAACTGGGCTTGCTTCCACCCTGCAGTAAAAAGGGATGCAGCTCTGAAAAAGCTCCAACTTGAAGGAAAAAGGCTTCTTCCGGTCAGTGAAGCTCCCGCAGACGCAAGTGCTCTGAAGCTGCCAGTGCTGCTGTGAGTGAAACTGCTGGAGCTGCAGCTGCCAAGGAAGAGGCAGGAACAAAGGCAGGGAAGAAGCCAGTGCCAATGGAGAAGCCAGGGGCTCCCACAGCAGAGTCCTCTGACAGCAAGCAATGTGGTGCGCGCTAGGCTGGCTTGCCCGTTAGGCTGCGTTGAGTGACCTGTGTGGAAATTGCATGTGCTGTTTCGTGTACTGAGCAACCTACAGCTTTTTTTTGGTTTCCACCTGGCAGGTGGCTTCAGTAGTGCCACAGACAAGCCTACCCTAGGGTGTGGGGACTTAGCGGTAACCCCTGATTCATATCAATGACTTGTGCCATAGGCAGGTAACATATATTTGCGTCGCATGATGCAAGGGGTGCAAAGAATCTTGCAATTGACGGAATACAAGACAATTTATACCTGTAACATATGTCCTCGCAGTCGCTGATGCATACCCTAAGCATGGGTAATTCATGCAGCCACCCAAACCACCCCAAAACCCTACCCAGGGCAATGCACGTTAGTAGGGGCTGGTGCAGCAACTAACTTTGCCAAACCCTACCAGGGTAATGCACGTTAGTAGCCTGGTTAGTTGAGCATGTTAGTTCGACTGAACCAACTCCCTACTAAGCCTTGTGACTATCCTTTGGCTAACAACTTTTGACTAATTTTTGGGTTAGTTAACTAACCAGGGTGCCGTGTGGTGACTTGGATGCCAAGGTATGCGGTGGCGGCTGCAAACAGGCAGGTGTAGGGCGCGTGAAACTACCCATGTAACCTGTGCGCTGCTGAGGCCCTATGTTACCTATGTACTGGTACTGCTTGCATGCAACCCCGCTACTGCATGTATGCACATGTGGACGTGTACTGCATGTGCACATGTACTGCATGCCGGCAGGCGCAGACCAATTGGCACGAGTGCAATTCGTGCAGTGAGCTCGCGGCAGACTACCGTGCTAAACCTAGAAGTTTGGGCGGCAGCACACCGGCGTATATGTACTGAGCGAGTTTGCAGCTACGTTTGACGCTTGGGTGCCTAAGCTGAGGTCTAGACCGGCACTTGAGTTCGACATGTGCGCCAGGTTAAACGGCCAAGACGGAACTGAGAGCGTACTTCTGCTGAGCTTCTCAATATTCTAGACGGAGAACCATCTGACAAGCCATCCTCCCCACAAACTTCTCCCGAATGCTTAGTGCACGCACCACGCCAGTACATTCGCACCACGCCATACCTGCCGCGGCATGCACTCACCACGCCGTACTTCGCCGCGGCAGGTCAAAAACCGAGTAGCGAACAGGTCTACACACATCTGATCAAACCTATCTGCACAGATCTGAACTCGCACGTTGACGAATTACTCATCCGAAGTTGAAGTGCTTCAATTTGACCCCGCTCAAGGTCACACAGGATGGCTGTTTTCAGCTAGCTTTTGCATGCATGCATATGCACACGCGTGCGTACGTACAGCATTCGCACCTGACACCGTCTGCCCGCTACCCAGAGCCCAAGCAACCACCGCCAGCGCCACACTAGTCCGGATCCGGCGCCTGTCTTCCATTCCCGCTGCCATGGGTCCTGGCGTCGGGGTTAAGAGATTAGCAATTCGCCTGCAAGGAGTGCTTTAGTCATCTAAGTCATGTCTTTGCACCTTCGCACAGCACGCCTGCCGGCACTCCGCACCGGTGGCCACAATTGCAGGAGTGACAAAAATTATTTAACAGCCTTTTGCACAAAGGCCTTGAAACTTGAAGACTTCACGCAGTGCGCTATCACTGATGGTATCAGCAAAGCAAGCCCAACTCCGTTGAAAGTGTAAAACATACTATTTTGGAGGGGACGCCGCGTGACGCGCGTGACGACCGGGCAACTTTCGACAAAAAACTTCATACAACCGGGGTATGACGTAATGCTCCGATGTGAACCGGGCAGGTTCGAATTCACAAACAATTTGGTTGGGGGTGACAGCTGGCAAAACATGGCTCAGGCACGTCAGCATGCTACAGCAGCCAAAGTCAGGAAAGAAAGAAGAAAGAAAGGAGGAAAGGAAACACCCACAACGTAACAGCCAGGCACACCACACATACACGCAGGGCGTGTTCTACGTTGCCGAGCCATAAAAAAGGCGCAAATCCCTAGGCTATGCCTTGGGATCAAGTCTGCGGCGCGTGCGGGCATCATACAGATTATAGCGGAAGGTGGGGGCGGAGTGTACGGAGTGTGGGCAGACTCTGAAGGTAGCAACAGGGGGCAAGGTAGTGGGGTTGCTAGCGGTGTGGGGCAACATATGAGGCTGGGGAGGCAATATTGAGGCAATTGGCTGGGCTTATTCTCTGGAGGCTGTCATGGGCTGTTGGCTTCAAAATGAGGGTTGCATAGGTGTGATTGATGAGGAGGTAGCTAGGAGGTAGCGCCTGGCTCGGTAGGCAGCAAATGAGTGTCGGGCAGCAGCAATTTGGAGGCGCATGCTGAGGGAAAGGGCTTGGGTAAATGGTAGATGGAGGGCAGTCAGAGTGCCTGCGGGGTGATACCAGTTAGTCAGTGGCACAAACCACACTCGCTCGAGTGCGGCCAGTCCAACCATTGGCAATTACTTGGTGCTGGCGCTGTGTGAGAGCAGCAAAGAAGCGGTCACGTATGCGAAAATCACGGGAGCATTTGATTCCATGCCAAATGCCAGGCAGCAAGCAGCAAGAGGAGCAACAAAAGTGTTATGCAAGCGCAGACTCGTGTAAGATTATGATGCCCAATCGCCCACCCCCTTACTGCTAGAGCCTCAGAATTTGACATCGCTGCAATTTGCCACTTTGGCAAAAGAAACCCTGTTCTTGCCTTTGTCAATCTGCAGGGGGGCAATAGTACACATGTAGAACTTAGGGAGTTACTTTGATGACAGCGGACTGATGTCAGAAGGGAGAGGATTTCCCGGGAGAGGGGTGAATTTCCAATCCATCAATGGAATGATGGTGGATTGACAGGACAGGCTAGAGCTCTAGACAGGCAGGTATGCATTAAATGGGGTAGAGGCAGCAGATGTTTCAGTGGGATTCTGAGGGAGTGAAATTCCACATGCAGGGATTGCCACAGGCCAGGGCCACCTTAAAGAGTAGGAGGGGACAAACAGTTTTCAGTGCTGATGGATAATGGCCATATGTCTCATGCATGACTCTGAACAGCACTGTCAACAATGCACATGAACTCTTCTTCAGTGCAACAGTCAAGGGACGAGAGCAAACAGAACGACATTGCTGAGGCCAAGCATGGACAGTTTAACATGCAATCCATGCAGCACGATGCAATTCTCTTAAATTATAACACAAATGCAACTAAACAAAGCATGCGCATTCCCAACAACTGTGACCTTCAATGGCACAAAATGGCACACAAACCCTACCCCCCACGTGCCAGGGATCACCATGCACCCCTCCATGGCATGCACTGCTTCACCTTTGCTCTGCTTGATAATTGACTTATTCCTGCAGTACTTTCTAGCCTTACCAGCTAGTACAGTACCCTCCATGTTCAGGGTTGAGGTTCAGGGTTTGCAATTTCCAGCCTTACCCGCATGTACATGTTGTTGAGGAAGTTGTTCCCCAGAATCCCAAAATTCATGGTGTTCACCCAATCATTAATCTCAATTGCTCCGGATGCGTTGTCAGTGATATAGATGTAGTACACAGTAGGATCTGCAGCCTGGAGACAACAAGGAGTTGGAATGAGTTTGATGACAAGGACCGTAAATTTGTCAATATCGATATTATCCCCCAGGTCCATGCTTGAAAATTGATAAACATCCTTTGCAAAATGCACTGAGCACACATGCATCAGCTGTGATTGTAATGTGACAGGGCCCAGCCTGGCGTGTAGCATGTAGTCGTGGTCATAATGGTTGTTGAAGCTCAAATCATGATTGTAGCTGTGCTTCTGCGTCATATGCATGGCCCACCCTGACCTGTTGCATGTACTGGGAGGGCTTGAACGTGAGTGTGATTATAATAGTTGTTGTAGTTGTAATCATGATTGTAGCTGTGATTATTCATCATATGCATGGCCCACCCTGACCTGGGGCATGTACTGCGAGGGCTTGTGCCCAATTGTAAAGGGTTTTGATTCTTTTTCATTCCTAGTAATGTAAACCTGATGGTAGTTGTTGCTGCGGATGCTGTGCATCCTGACCTGTTGCATGTACTGGGAGGGCTTAAATGTGAGTGTGAAGGTCTTTGAGGGGCCGGCCATGGTGAGCTTGATGGTCGGAAAGAGCTTGTTTATCCCGTCATCTGTCATGCCATCTTTAAACAAACTAGAAAGGAAGACAATTGGGTAGTAGCCATTGGCAAAGCTCTGCAAATTGTAAAACACATCAGATCAACAACTGATTGCCTTTAACTGCAACTCCACGTTGATCGGTCGTTGATCGGTCGTTGATCCTACAAAAAATGGCAAGTACCCGGCAAACACCAGCGCAATCATTGGGCACATTATCGACATGTAATGCATGCACATGCAACGTATCTGCATCCAACATGTTGACACTCATCATTGGTAATGCCCATGTCCAAACCGGTCAACAACCTGGCCATACAAGGAGATACACGGCAACCCCTGCTTGGACCCTGCCATGACAAGCGTACAGGTAGCGCACATTTGCACCCTGCAAAAATCCTAAATCCCCTACAAGGAACCCCATTCATCGTTTCCCCAGCCACCTACCTTCTGGTCGTACAGGTAATCCTCCACCACCAAGAGTTCCTTCAACTTATCATACGCAGCGGCCAGGCCCTGCCACACTCTGATGAACACCGCACTGGGGAGGGTTGTGGAGCTGCTGCCGGTGTCCAGCGCCAGGGCAAACTGCTCATTGCTGCCCTGCGGGTGTAGGGTTCAGGTTTAGGGTTTAGGGTTTAGGGTGGTGGAGCTGCTGCCAGTCTCCAGCGCCAGGGCAAACTGCTCATTGCTGCCCTGCGGTGTTAGGGTCCAGGTTTAGGGTTTAGGTTTAGGGTGGTGGAGCTGCTTCCCTGTCCAGCGCCAGGGCAAACTGTTCATTGCTGCCCTGCATCAACATGGCGTGCACGTCGCACACATGCACGGACGGGTGCAGTGATGTGCGCCAGCCTGGGCTCCCCACTGGCAGTGTGTTTTAAGCGCACAGCGAGCATGCTAGGGTTAGTCAACCTGTGCAGTGCGAGTTTGCCATACCTTGTGCAGGTGCAGTTTCGTGCAATAAAGGTTTCAAGGAAATTGTGCAATAAAGATATTGGTACAGTTAGGGCAATGGAGGAGTTGCCCCAAGGACCCCTTGCACTCCCGCTGCCACTCACATGTTCAAATGGCCAGGGGGACTAGAATAGCCCTGTTCTAGGTCCCTTGAAGTGGCATTGCAAACTGTTGATTAATATAAAAAATACCTGGGACCCCCCACCCAACCATTCCCGCAACTTCCCAAGTAGGGTTTTACCAGGGTTTTTGCCACCTCCACGTCCCCTGCCACCTACCAGCACATTCTTTGCGCCCTTGGAGAAGGTTCCGCCTACTTCACCAATGGTGACCCCCGTCAACATGACATACGGCCCTTCATTCAGCGAAGCAGCCGACCATTTCGAAGGGTTGGCTATCAGGGCAGCGACGGTGTACTTGAACTTGTTTTTTGGCTGCGCACTGCCAAAGGCCACGATCCCAGGGCCGCCCTTGGAGGTCCCGTTCCCAATGCAGATTTGGAGGATGGGGTCAATGTGCTTGGAGCTCACCAGCTGCAGGGAATGGCCGGAATGTAAATTAAAGGGTGGATGAATGCGTGAACACAGATGAGATGAGGGAGAATAATTTGTCCATGGAATTTGCAAAGAGCAAATTGCTCAGTTTGAGTGGTTTGGGAGCAGACTTAAAATTAGCTAACATCAAACTGGACTCAAGAAAGTGCATGGGTTCGGCCCACATGTACACTGGGCAACTCAAGTAGTATAATTAGGGGATTAGCCCTTTCTATGGAAACCTCAAAATCCTGTCCAAGGGTGAACACCGTGCCTGCGAGTAGAGCCAGCCAGGGGGAAAGTTTATCCCCACCAATATGGTTAAGGCACCCGATAGGTAGGGGCTATCTGTGGATGAGGTGGCGCACTGGAATGTGGGGTCCCAGGAATTACACTTGCATGCAACAGGTGAGTATTCTGCCCATTAAGCCCCAAATTTTCTGCCATGAGGTTACCCTAAACCCTAACACAGCACCGCACCTGTGACAAGAGCGAGCCTGGGGAGTAGTTTATCCCCGCCAGCATGGTGAAGAAACCGGGTAGGTAGGGGCTATCCGGGGATGAGGTGGCGCACTGGAATGCCATGCGCTGGGGCTTGAATCCAGGTAACTGGGGGAAGGAGAACATGTCGGATGTCGCGGGGCCACGCACGCCAGTGTAGTCCACTGCAGTCAAGGGGAGATGGGCAATGTTGGCCAATTGGCAGGGGAGGACATGTGCGTGGTGTGCATCCACCCTACACAATTGGCAGGGTTAAGGGTTCAGGGTTTAGGACACGTGCTTGGGTGTATGCACACTACACCATTCTGTTATCCACACTACACCATCATCATTATTTTGTCTGCTACCCACACAGCACCGCTCACCATTACCTCTTATCCACACTTCACCATCTACCATTTATTAATAGGTATACGTATACCTATTAGTCTAGTCCCCATAGTTCTGTAAGCGCTCAAAAATTTAAAAGTGGTCCAAGCAGTGTCAGCACAGACCTGCCTGGCGCTGCATGTTAAGGGGTTGACCACTAATCCTGCTTTCGAACAGGAATGGATTTTGAGGTTGTTACTCATCACCCCCCAGCCCCCTCCTCACGCACTGTATGATGAGTCCCTTTAGGGTTTCGAGTTTAGGGTTTAGGGTGGTACGCACTGTATGAGGAGTCCACTTGGCAGACCTGCTTGCTGTCGGAAGAGTTTAGGGCTTAGGGTTTGAGGGGGATACATGGCACACACATCAACCCTACACCCTACACCCTACACCCTACACCCTCACGCACTGTATGAGGAGTCCACTTGGCAGACCTTCTTGCTGTCGCAAGTGCAGCCCGAGGCGCTGCACCTATACGGCCCATCGCACTTGCTGGAGGCGCCACACAGCAGCTTGCAGGGACTGCTGCCGCACTTGGCATAGCCTGTGCTGGTTGTGGATTTGGCGGGGTTGAAGACTGGCTTCAGCTGCGAGGGGCAACATGACATCAGATTGCGCTCTATATTATTTTATTCCATTTAACAGAAAGGAAAACATTAATCATAAATATAGGTCGGGTGCGCTAAGGCAGGGTCTGCATTAGAAAAGACAAAGCGCTGCTTCCTCCCCCCCACCCTACACCCTACACACCCACCTTGGTGCACCTGAAACCCTACACCCTACACACCCACCTTGGCGCACCCCGCCCCAGTGCAGCCTGTGCAAGCCACGTTGATAGCGCCGCTGCCCGTGTCCAGCAGTGCAGTAAGCTTCTGGGGTGGGGTGCCCACATTGATGTCGATCGTGTACGCCCTGCACAGGGTTTAGGGTCGGTGTTAGGGTTGTGTACGCCCTGCACAGGGTTTAGGGTCGGTGTGAGGGTTGTGTACGCCCTGCACAGGGTTTAGGGTCGGTGTTAGGGTTGAGTACGCCCTGCACAGGGTTTAGGGTCGGTGTTAGGGTTGTGTACGCCCTGCACAGGGTTTAGAATCGGTATTAGGGTTGTGTACGAGTTGGCTACAGGAGAAGCTAGCCAGCACAGGTTGGGTGGAATGGGGTTTTGGAACGGTGCACATGCCTTACCCCAGTCTGCTTGGGCCAGCCTTGAAGGTGAGCGTGGTTGAGGAAGTGGAGTAGCGGTGCGGGCTTGTGGGCACTGCCACTTGGGGCAGGGGCCGCTCGTGGTAAGCCACCTGGAACACCAGGCTGCCTGCCATGGCACGGTGGATTGGAACATCAAGAGTTGGGGTAAGGTTGTGGCGCGCTTTGGTGCAAAGTGCCCACAGGCCAGGTGCAAAATATTCCTATATGTACAAGCCTTGGTTCAGGCACTTAGGTGCTGCTGGGTGCCTAGGATCAGGGTGCATGCTTGTACACCTTGGTATATATCATGTCCATTAGTGTTCTCATAAGGCACAAAGGCTGAGGATAAGGCAACAGGGTGGATATGTGTCAAGAGGGGGCAAGTTTAGTTAAGAAGGTTCTTAAGGTAACGAACATGGTAAAAATACCCAGATAGGTTTGGACACTGTACAAGGGACTCGGGCAAGGACCCACTTCACCTGGCACAGCACAGTACATCAGCTGGCACCCACCTGGACTGCTTGTGCTGTTGCTGTCGCTACCCGCCACCACCCACACCGGCACCCCGCCCATAACTAGCCACAGAACATGCAATAGGAGTCCAAGCGGACTGTGGCGCGCCATGGCTGCCGGTTCGAATCGACTGTTGACTCGAGTTGTTTGACCTGTGGGTGAGGTGGGTCGACGTGGACACCGTCTTACAAGGCAACGGGAACCGGTAGGGCGTGGTACGGACACGCGCTAGCCGAGTGTACACACTTGCGTGTGTTTTTGGAACAGCTAGTTGCAAAATCTCTCCGAATTTCAAGGTCGAGGTCGAGGTTCCTGAGCCCCAGGAACCTCGTATCATCAGCATCCACGGCGTATGCTTTTTCCCCGAGGCGTATGGGCGTATCCCCGGGGCGTATAGGGCGTACGAGGGCTTATGGGCGTATGCTGTTTAATAAATAAATGCATTAAAAGTATTAAAATGATGTTTTTATTCATTAAAAATTATTTATTGCATTTAATGTGTGAATTACACCCCCATTTCACCGAATATCATAACTTCCCTGGGAGGGCGTATGCTCGGGCGTATGGTCCAGCGGCGGGCGTATGCGATACGCCCTCATACGCCCATACGCCGTGGATGCTGCGTATCATAGGCATGCATGGGCATAAACCCTAGTAGGGTTTTGAGGTGGGTTTTGCAGCAGTGCACTAGCTAGTGTGGAGCCTGGTGAACTACGCAAACCTGCCCTAATGGTTCACCATTTTTGGCAGACTGGTTATGGTGAAAGCGCCTCTCACCCTTCCAGCACCGACACTTGCCTGCATGCCAACGACAGAGAGAACAAAAAAGGAAAGAAAAACCCATGCCACATTTGAAGGCCTGCATATACATACGCGGCACTGGCACCTGTCTCTGTAAGACCCTAAACCCTGAATCACCCTAAACCCTACACCCCGAGTCAGTTCAAGGTGCCAGCTCAGCATCTGAGTCAAGGTGCCAGCTCCATGAAGGGTGCCTCGTCACCCCCCACCCCCACCACCCCCTCCCCCTCCGCCTCCCCGTAGTCCTCCCCACCCTCCCCCCCTTGCTCCCCCCCCTCCCCTCCCTCCCCATGCGCATCGTGACCAGCATGGTGGGGAGGCTCCAGGACAGGGCCTGCACCACCACCACCCACTCCTCCTCTCTCCCCTGCACCACGAGCACCAACTCCTCCCCTCTCCCCTGCACCACCAGCACCCACTTCCCTCCCCTCCCTTGCAGCTCCCATCTCTCCATCCCCTGGGAGGACGAAGACAGGGTGGGGGTGCGCCATCCCCCCCACGCCACCCACCTCCCCCACACCGGCCCCCGACTCCACTCCCTGCACCGCTGCCACCCCTTGAGGGACGCCCCCCTCCATGTGTACATGCCCCGGCAATATTCTCCCCCCCCTCCCTCGTGCCCTCCCCGCCCCTCGCTCCCCCTTCACCTTCTCCACCCCATCTTGGACTTTCAGCGCGTCCCCCTTGGCTCGCCCCTTGCCCCCCCGCCCCCTGCCCTTCCCCTTCCCTCTCCCCCCCTTGGGCGAAATGAGCGGGGCGGATTCCGGCGGCGGAGGGGGGGGCTCAATGACTGGCCGGGGCACAAACTTGTCCACCACATCCGCCGGATTTGGCGGCAGGGGCAGTTTATTGAGCGCCGCGGGGTCCTCAGATTTGAGGGCATTGAGGAAAGTGAGGATGTGGTTGGCGAGGAGGCGGATCACCGTCACAGAAATGCCCCTGCCGTTGGGGGTCTTGAAATTGCAATCTGCTTCCTGCAGAGGAGGGGCGAGGGGGGTGGGGCAAATCAGCGGGCGCGCCAGGGGTGTGCCATGTGCCATGTGCCATGTGCGTATCGTTGGTGGAGCTGCCTTGGGCATGGACTTCAAAACTAAATTACAGTCACTCATGGGCACGCATGCAGGAACGCATCCAAAACTAAGAACGTAACCAAATGGAACCTACCACACCCTCCCTGGACTACTGAGCATAGCTTGAGACTGCACCGTGCCGCAAACCCTCACGGCGACCCTAACCAAACCCTACCCACAACCCTCACCTGCACGACCACCATGCGCTTGTCCGGGGCGGGCATTCGAGTGCACGCCTCCGCCAGCTTGCTGGTCCTGCACCACTCGTCTGTGTCCCCCTTGATGAACAGCACAGGGGAGGACAGCTTCATGAGGGGGGTTTCCTGGGTGAGGAAGGGAGGGGGGCATGTGTGGGTGGGGGGTGGACGTGGGTGGAGGGAGGCAACACATGTGCCTGAGGATGGGGGGCCAGCCTCCTCACAGCAAGGAGACAAACATCCTAGCAATTGTTTCCTTGTGATTCTGGCCTTATTAGGTCGCCCCCAGTAAGCAGTGTGCAGATTTTAGGACTCCATGCACCGGGATTAATAGGTGTACCACCCTTTTGCCTGCCCGCGGGACCCCATTCATGTCAAGGTTTACACTTTTGCCCACAAAGCCTTCTGGTTCAGGATGTAGGGTTAAGGGTGAGGAAACCGAGTCTGCAGGTGCGTGACGCGCTCCTCTCCCCTATTTTCTAGTACGGTGTAGTGTTTAGGGTTTAATTAAAGCAACATAGGGTTTAAAGCAACAAACCACAGGGCTCATGTTCTAAGGTTTTCCTCACCGAGTCAGGCAGATGCGTGACCCGCTCCTCCTCCTTGTTCTTCTTGCTCTTGCTCATGATGGGCATCGGCTCCTGGGGGGGGCAGGGATCCGGTTTCGGGTCATGGAAAGGGATGGCCATTTTTAGTTTGTAATACACCAACTGCATGCAAAAGCGGGAAAAGGTGCGGCTACACACACTGCATTGTCCATAAGTACAATGCACACCTTGGTGTGATGCACCCAACCCAGTACATTTCTCCCCCTGCTCACCTCCAAGGGGTATGACAGTAGGCAGTAGCCCGCCACCACTCCCCGGCAGCGGGACCCCACCACCGACGCCACCCGGCCCCCACTGCCATGGCCTGCGCACGAGAGGAAGAGGGGGTGTCATATGGTTCAGCGATAGGGTTCCTTGTAGGCGCCTCCACAAGGGAGGGGAGGGTGTCAGGTGCAAGGGAGGGTTTATTGTAGGGCATAGCAAATGGAATAGTTTAGGGATGTGCCTGGGGTCAATTTTCAGGGACCACTTCCCATCGCCCTGTCCCAACCGCCCTACATGTCTCATCACACAGCCACCGACCACCTATTACCTGCCACCTATTTACAACTCCCTGTCAAAGGCCGAGGTGGCATATGCAAGTAACCCTTCTCATAGATGCACCACCACCACACAAAACCACCACCACCACCGCTGCATCCCGTCCACCACTTTTAACAGCCGCTGGTCCCTGTCAAAGGTTTGAACCCACGAAACCCCCCACGCACCTATGAGCAGCCACCTGTCCACCCCCCTGGCGAAGGGCGAGGTGGCGCACGCATCCAGCGCCTTTTCGTACATGCGCTGCCTCCGCTGCTCCTTCTGTGCGCACTGGTAGCGCATCACAAGGTACCCTGGGGGAGGAAGGGGTGGAATGAAGGGTTAAGGGTATCAGCGGCCAAGGTGGCCAAGAATTTCCCCTAATCCCTCAAACCCCGAAGGGTGATTCATGATACCTTGTGAGGCCAGCGCCACCGCCAGCTCAATGCGCAGCTTGCCCTTCCAGGTGGGCATGATACCCTAAGGGTTTTCCCTGTCACCACCAAAACCTTAAGGGGTAATGCCCCTCACCTTGCGAGGCCAGCGCCACCGCCAGCTCAATCCGCAGCTTGCCCTTCCAGGTGGGTATATAACCCTTAGGGTTTTCCCTGTCCCCACCAAAACCCTAAGGAATCATGCCCCTCACCTTGCGACGCCAGCGCCACCGCCAGCACTATGCGCAGCTTGCCCTCCAGGTACCACTCAGTACGAACCCTAAGGGTTTTCCTACCAAAACCCTAGGGGTACTGCCCCTCACCTTGCGAGGCCAGCGCCACCGCCAGCTCCGTGAGCAGCTTGCCCTTCCAGTCCAGGGAGCTGTTGCCATGCGCGATTACCACACCGATAAACTGGACCTGTGGGGAGGGGGGGGGTTGGTTTGCACGGGGTCACGTGGACTCATGGAGTGGCATCGCATGCAGAGAGAGGCAGAGTCATGAGCGCTGCTAGGTAGGTGCAGCGGATGCGGGCGGTGCTGGGCAGGTGTCGCGGATGTGGGTGGGGTTGGGGCGTGGTAGTGCTCACTCCCTATCACCATATGCCATCAGGCATTTCTCCAAGGGTTTCTCACAGATTGTGCACACCACCCAACTTGAAACCCTCCCTAGGGCTTCCCCCAGCATGCACACACCCTTACCTTGTCCTCCTGCATGAAGTTTGGTGGCAGGTTGAGCAGGGAGGCAGTGGGCTCATTCTGGCCGGGAATCTGTAAGCAGGGGGTGTACGATATGCTGTGAGCGGAAGTAGGTTGGGAGGAACCCTGATGCCTGATGGTCACCAAACTGCCTGATGGTCATGCGACAGCAGTCGCACTGTTTAGTGTTTACTCTTTAGGGTATAGGGCCAGGTCTGGTATGGTGGCAAGGGCAGACCAGGCACGGCGGCGTGCAAACTGGCGTGCAGCACCCTTGCGGTCAATACCACAAAGCCCCAGTTGTATACCATCGTTATGCAGGACCAACTACCAGCTTCCGGCTTTGTGTTAAATTACTTCTGCTTGGTGTTGGGGTGGAACTTCTACTGCGGAGCTGAACACCCCCCCCCAAGTGGAGGGGGAGGTGGGTGTGGGGCGGGCCTCACCTCTATGTCCACCTGTGCGTTGCGAACCGTGCTGTCTTTGTGCAGCACGAAGGAGCCTGGGGGTACAAAGGCGCTGAAGCCATTCTCCACGTGCCAGTGGAACCGCACCATGACGCTCACATGCACGGTGGTTTTTTTGAAAAGGCGGAAATAAACCGGGGCCAAATCCTGGTCAACCGGGGGGTCACGGCAAGCGGTGCAACGGGGGATGCGGGGTATTACACGAGATCAGGGCCATCGTAGGTAGGCTGTTCCTTGAAACAGCGTTGAAAAGGCGTATTCAATAGTGATCTCAGGGACTGGTTTGGCAAGGTGACTCTTGAAGTAGAGTTGGGGGCCCGGACCGCGGACACCTGTGCCAGCGGCTTCGAGACTGACACGTAACAGCTATTTGGAGTTGGTTTAACAACGCGGGGGCAGTGGGAACCTCGTATATGCACGGGACAACGGGCGCACGAGATGCGAGCACGAGATGCGATGGGAGTGGCAGAAAAGAACAAGCCTCCGTTCAAGATACTTAATATGGATACCATCTCCACTGTTTCCCTCAACAAGTTAGGTGACTTGAGGCACAAAAGTGGCAATGACAACGTTGGGCTCAAGACTTTGGGGACCTGAAACGTTTTTGACAATCCCAGATTGTCGCAACTTGCTTACGGAACCCCTTTATAAAAGGGGATGTGTTGCAAAGCCTTTGCCAAAGGTCTGTCTGCCTGAACTGCGCCCCTGTCTTCTAGCCAACATCTCGCGCTTGTAAAAGCTGCACTACAACGCCTGTTAACGGCTTCCTGTGCACATATGAGGTACGCCCCAGATCACCATCAGCACCTTCCCCCAGAAGTCCCTCAGCAGAAAATGGTGCACATTTAGTTTCATAATTGAAAAACACTGGCAGCGGCTTCAAAAGTTGCAGGCCATCCACTGCACAGTTGTAACGAAGAGCCCTTCGTGTCAACGGAACTTTGCACTCCGCAACGACCTGGTTGCTGCACCGCCAGCATACAGCGAACCTTGCCTTGTCAAAAACTGAGTGCAGCTGTTATTGTTTAAACGAAAAAGTCACCCTATATGTTCATAATCACCCTGCACTGTTCCACAAACCCCAGAGAAGGGTAATGCGTGCATGCTGCACTAAACACTAGCTGCGTTCTGACAAGCCTGGGGAATACCCATGAGGTCGAATACCCTATACACGCTGTCATGGTGCCTAGCTTGTATATTATACCAAGCAGCGATAGATAGCAGCCTCTGACACGCCAAAAGGAAGAACAGGAAGGCAGGCAAGCAAACCAAACTGTACACAGATGGTCTGCACTTGCAGGCAGACAAGGACAAAATGCAAATGAAACCCTAAACCCTACCAAATTCATCCCCGGCGTCTTTGCGTGCGCACCACGCAGTGAAGTTCTTGTGCTCACCTAAATGTCTACAACAGTGCCTGTGCGCCCATAGCTGTCATGTCTCCCAAGAATGGATGCCGGCAGCGCGCGCCAGTCCATGCAGTGCGCGTTCACCGCCAGCCAGCCCTCCAGCGCAAGCCCCCACGCGAATCCCCTACCCCCTACTAACACCCACCCCTACTTGCCGGCAATCTTGATCTTTTGGTGCCGTCCATACTCCACCAGGCTCATCTCAGGCCGCCCCTCCTCCTCCAGGACAATGATCCATTCCCTCCAGCGCGTGATCAGCGTCCTCGGTAACCCAAAGACCCGCATTATCCAGGCTGTGATCGCCTCGGGCGGCCCCTGCCACTGGGGGTCCATCACCACGATGTTGACCATGTCCGCCTCGCCGGTTACAGCATCCACTGGGCGCCTGACGCGCAGCGCGGCCCTCTTCTCGACGCCGTACCCTGGTGCAACAAAGAATGCTGATTGGTTCAGGGGTCAGTACTTTCATACCACACGCCAGGAGGGGTTTGGGTGCAAAAATGGACAGTCCTTGTCCCCCAAAGATCTAAGCACACAAGGGAAAAGAAAGCCATAAGCAACTCAAGGTGTGAAGACCTGGCTAAGCACCCACTGCAGTGGTTGTACTTGTCCAAAGGGGCGTATACACTTGGTGCTGCAATATGCATGCATGGGTGTTGTGCTGATTATAATGCTGATAATATTAAATCATGATAATACACATTCAATACGAGTATGATGATTTGGAAGGTCACTCTAGACCACGCAGCTTGTCAATATGGCACAGGACCCCATCTTATCAGTGACAATACTGCCAATGAGTCAACAGCTATGAATGGAGAACAGCCAGCTCGTGTTGATCGCTTCTCCAAGTTCGTATGTGTTTTGCATAGTCACTGCATAATTAGGGGTTTGCTATACCTGGTGGATGTTGCGGGTACGTCATCTTGAAGGGCAGGTCCTTGGAACCGTGCCGAGCGCCACTCTGCGACCCCTCGGAGGCTTCGGGTGCGCTGTGAAGCTCCCTGAGGACCCTGTAGGTCCCAGGGAATTTGTAGATGCCGTTGGCGAGCACCTGCAGGGGTGGAGCATCATCTCAGCCCCTGCTCTGTCAACTCGGGGTTGTTGCGGACCACGTCGCAGATCTTGGCGCGCCGCCCAGGCGCGGTGACCGCCTCCACCCGCTTGTAGCTCTCGCTTTGCTGCTCAGCAGTGGTGCTGGTCTCGATGTCTTGTGCATGTACGAGGTTCCCACTGCGAGATGTTGTCTAGACAACGGGCATATATGCATGCATTGCACCCATTGGCCGGTGGGACAACGGTGGCCCCGCAGATCGGCGGGAGCACATATCTGACCGCAGCAGGCAGTGGAGATTTAACTCATCTGCCTGTCACGGGTAAGGGACTGGCAGTAAAAAGGGCACAAAACCCTAAAAGGTGCTCCTGCCCTTCACCTTCTAACCCTAAAGGTGCCCTTCTACCCACCACACAAAGAGCTGCAGCCTGAATGACCTCGACCCACGTGCACCGTGTGGTAATCCACCTTGTCCAGGGTCAAACTCCCTTGGTTGAGCGCACCCCAGGTGAGATGTGTTTATATTCCTGGATGACATTGCATTGCACCCATACACCAGGCAATTAGTTGTCAATCATTTGGCACTAAGTTGGCAAGATGGCGGCGATCGTGTTCGCAGCTGTTCTGCTGCTGTGTAGCGGTGCCCATGCAGCACTGTACTCGTTCGACCATGGCGTGGCATCCGGCGACCCCCTGCCCACGGCGGTCATCATCTGGACGAGGTGAGCCGGCATACAGTTTTATTTGATTTGTTCACAGGTTTGTTAAGTTGCTCCTTCTAGTAGACGTCGAGTAGCACTGCAATTTCCACTACACTAGTCCGTTCTTTGGAATGGCCATGGTCCCTAGTTGTGAGTAGATAGCACAAGACTGCAACCTTTGGAATGACTGCGCAACACTGCACAGTCTTTGACATCTGACAGTAGGTGTAAGGTAGTTTTAAGTGTGTGACTTTCGGATGGCTTCCTGAAGCGCTGTGCAGTATGCCAGCCATCATGATGCATGTGATTAAACTTGTGCGCGAGAATATTCGTCAGGAAAAAAGTAACCCAGCCGCCGCCAAACTTGCTGGTCGAAAGTGACAGCCTGTTTTAATTACAGGTTAGCATGGCCGTTTGCAGCTTGCACGCGTGAGGTTAATAGACAACCACGCAGACGTCTCAAGGCGCACATTCTATGGCATGCACGCATGCAACTGGCACACTTTCACGACAGCCACGGCTATTCACCTTGCACTATTCTACAAACGCCCACATCATCATGAATGCTAAGCACCTTCAACCCTTTTCCATGTCCCTTACGTGGTCGTCCTCGCACTGCAGTTCAGATCCCACTTTTCCTTACGTAATACCCCCCCTCCCCCGCATGCAGGCTCACCCCCCGCCCCCCCGTCTCCGGCAAGACCCTGTCCTCCACCGCCGCCACCCAGTTCAGCACGACGTGGCAGGTGTCGACTATGTCCGACTTCTCGGTCATCGAGCAGACCGGCACCGCCACCACCAACTCCTCCGTCGACTACACCGTCAAGGTGGGTGGGTATGCAGGGGATAATCTATAAAACCAAACATAAACTGAAATGTAAACTTGACCAAAAAACTGCAGCATAGCCAGCATGGGTTGATACTTCCTGGTACCAGCGCCTTGACCGGTTTCCACCCTCTCCCCACCTGCAGGTGGATGTGACTGGCTTGTCCTCAGTCGTGCGGTACTACTTCCGGTTTGTTTCAGAGCTGGGCTTTGTCTCGCCCGTCGGCAAGTTCAAGCTCCCAAAGGCGGCAGGTACGGGCAATACTTGTACGGGTATTGTGATTTTTTAAACTTTTGAAACTTTTAATAGTTTCACTGGTTTAAAACAGTTAAAAAGATTCATAGAGTGTTCTCACCTGGCAGCAGGTATAGCAGGTACGAGCAGTCCTCACCTCAGCAGGGACTGCTTCCACAACAGGCGCACGTGCTCTGTCACTTCCTCTACCAATGCCCTCTAATGCCTGTCTCTACCAATTACCTCTATTTCTACCAATGCCTCCTACCACAGCAATGCTCTGTCAATCTCTTTACTAATGCTCGAGACGAAAAGCGTGGCCAATCCTTGTCCTCTTAGTCATTTATCTAATGTAGCCTGGACAAGATGAATGGGGATGAAATACTGTTTAACCACTACTCCATATAGAGACAACTCCACATTCTTGAAGTTATTTGTTTAATATCCATTCCCTTCCACCTCCTCCAGGCCAAGGTATGTCCTCCCTGCGCTACGCTGTCTTCTCATGCTCCAACTGGGGCTTTGGCTACTTCAACGCATACGACCTGGCATCGAGGTACCCCCTGGATTTCTGGGTGCATCTTGGTGACTTTGTGAGTACCCTAAACCTCAAACCCTAAAGGTTAGCTCACCTTAAGATCCCTTGAGTACATGTCCCTGGCCAGGTTTTCTAATGCTGCAAGCTTATTCCAAATTTGTGCTTCTCATTTCTCCCTTCCCGGCTTCCAAACCCTTAATACTTGTTCCAACTGAGAGTGATGCGGGTGTTAAACCCAACCCCCGAAAGTGACAGTCCTTTACGAAACACCACATGTGCCGCCATGACAACTCTACTAGTGACGCTGTCGTGCCGCGTCACCAGTGCTGCATCAGTCATCAGTGTTGTGTTGTCACATGAGCCCCTATTCCAGGGACATGGAACCATACTCCCTGCACACCTAAAGCACACTAGCACCATTCTCTTGTCGGGCAAAGTATACAGTGCCGCATATGCCACATGGGGCCCCTGGCTTGGCTTGTCCTCACCTCCCACCCGTTGTGTGCAGGTGTATGAGTATGGCGTCAACTCCTACCCTTCACCACAGCAGGCAGGGCGGTACGCTGAGGCACCACTGGGTGAGCATATATACAACACCCTCCAGATTTTCTTGTTGTCGCCTACCAGTAATTGTTATTTGTACAATAATGAGTTAATATAATGAATTTGCAGATGCGTAACTAAGTACTTAGATTACGGAAAGCAGCAGTGTGCATTACACGTGCATGCATCATGCATGCTGGTGCCGACCTTTATCATACGTGATACAATCAGATATATACTATAGTCTGTGTATGCCCGCACCATGGTCGTGGCCTCATAAAAACCTTAGTCGTGGCCTAGAAAAGCGATCCGCAAGCGCATCGCTTTTCTAGGCCACGGCCATGGTTCCTATGAGGCTTTAACGGTTTGCGATAATCTACAATGCATTCCACACAAGCGGGAACTCGTCCTTGATCCGGCAAAGCATATCAAAAGTATTCGAACAGAAGAATGTAGTTGTGAAAACTGTGACACCCCTCTTGCCAGGCCCTGCAGCCCGCCCATAACATGGGCTGTCTCATTGACCTTGACATGATATTTTTTGGCTGACCATCAATAATAAATCCTACCCCTTTTGCCAGGCCTGCAGCCGATCAACGACATAGTGAGCCTCAGCGACTACCTTGGTTGGTTTTTAGTCAATAACGTTTAAAAAATATTATCCCATTTTGCAGGCCTGCAGCCCGCCACTGACATCGTGAGCCTCAGCGACTACCGCCAGCGCTACTCGACCTACCGCAAGGATGCAGGCCTGCAGGTGAGGCACAAGAGCCCTTAGAACTAGATGAAACCCCTGGAAATTTGCCTAGGAAACCTAAATACTTGCACATGATTGCACACGCTTGCTTCATGTGATGATTCAGTGTGATCGTTGTGACTGCAACATGCAAATTCTGCTGCCAACACCTCCCTGGTTGCCATCTGTGAGTGTGATCTGTTGTAATCATTTGTGATCAATCATTTGATCAATTGTAATCGTGACAGTTGCTTCCTGCAGGCTCTGAGCGCCGCGTCCCCCCTGGTTGCCATCTGGGATGACCATGAGTTTGCAAACAACGCGTACATGAACGGCGCAGAGAACCACAACTCCACCACACGTACGCAACGAAACCCCTTGCCAAAACCCTAAACAGTGCTGCGCGTACGCATCTAAACCATTGTTGAACCCCAGCCCTTGCCGAACTCTGACTGAGTACACTAGAGCCTCTTGCTAAACCCCTGCCCTTGCCAACAACCTAATTCCTCCACCGCACATGTGAACACAAATACCTCGCCAGAAACCCTAATGCTTTGCCCAAACCCTACAGAGAGCACCTGGAAGGCACGGCGTCCCGCTGCCATCCAACCCTAATTCCACTCTATCGCACCCATGAAAACCTCAATTTTACATTATACTTTATTGACCTGTGCAAGGCCGCTGCCATCCAGACCCTAACCACACCCAATTGCGCCCACCCAAAACCCTAACCAAACCCTTGCCCAACCCTACAGAGGGTGACTGGGAGGTGCGCAAGAACAACGCCATCCAGGCCTACCACGAGTGGCTGCCCATCAGGAGCTACGTGAACGGCTCCTTCATCGGTGCCAAGATCAACCGCACCTTCCAGTTTGGCAAGCTTGCAACCCTGATGATGGCAGAGGGCAGGGTCACGGTGCGGACAGAAACCCTAGGGTCACCCTTAAACCCTAAACCCAGGCCCGGTGAACCCTACGCAACGACGCCCTAGTCACTGGCTGTTGGCATTCTATGTGAAATGAAACATGTATTCCACCTCTTGTAAGTTGGTAAGTCCGTGCAACGCCAGCGCTCGCATAATGTTACACCCGCAAACCAATCCATGTGCAAGTCAGGAAGTCCACCACCTAGCGTCTGACAAGCAGACCATGGGGACACAACGGTTACTGTCTCAAACGCCAAATAAGAAACTGCAACTTGTTCATTGTTTCCATATTGGTGTCATCATGGCTGGGGGTTTACTCTGGGGAACGAATCTAGGTCCTAACCTGATCTACCCCTTACTCAATCTCTACTCCTCTCAGGAGCCCGTGCTGCAAAAACATCCAAATTAAACACCCCACCTAAACCTACCCAATACCCTAGGTAACCCCAATAAATCATTGTCCATAACTCCAATGAACCCTACTTCCTCAACCCTCTGCAGGGCCGTACCCAGGACCCCGGCACCTTTGCCAATGCCACCCAGGGCTTCAACAGCGTTATTGGTGTGGCATCAGCAGCCTTTGGTGCCAACCCCACCTCCACCACACCGTTCACCCTCACCCCCACCCAGGAGGCGTCCATGCAGGCCATCAAGGTGCGGACTGGGGTGGCTAGGTTGTAGGGTTGAAAGTTTAAACCTGAGGTTTAGCCTATAATACCGACCCCACCTGCAGCATGTTTGGTGTTCACTCCACAGACGGCAAGTGAATTTAATCCAGGGTGATTAAATTCATCCTGATTTAGAGTGGTTCGATCTCCAATGTACAAATACAGATAGCTACACCGCCTATCCTTCAACAGGCGCGTTGTGTAATGAAGGAGAATTAGCCACGAGAAAGGCGCTGCTCTCCTGTCCGCTATTTCCCCTACCACTTCCAATATCAACCATTTCCTCCCTCCACAGACCGCCACCGAGGCCGTGCGCAACCTGCCCAACTCCCACATCCTGGGAGACCAGCAGGTGGCCTGGTTTGCCGCCGAGACCAACAAGTCTGTGGCCGCCAAGACCACCTGGCAGCTGTATGGCCAGCAGACGGTCATGCTGGACTGGTGGTTCCCCGACCTGGTCGGCGCCATTGATGCAATGAAGTGAGTGGCCCTGGACCCCAAATACTGAAAACCCTAAACACAGTTGTAGTAAACTGCGTGCACGGTGTCCTGGATTGGGAGCACGGCCCATCGAAGTTGCACCAATCTTGTACATACCGTACTGCCCTACACCATGGCAGCTGTATGGTCAGCATTCTAGTCAGCTCTTCAGGGTTCTGTTGAGTCTGGTTCAGAGTCTGCAGTGGTTCCCCAACCTTGTGGACACCATTGAAGTGAGTGGCCCTACACTGTAAGCAGTGTGCATGGACGTCCGGATTTGCTCTTGATCCACAACCCTTATTTGTAGCATCGATGTATACACCCTAGGGCCTGGTACTGTGTGGAGTGCACTATACGCAGTGTATGCATATTGTGGTCACAATGTACAATACATTGGAACTCTACAGGTGGGCTTTGTGATCCTTCCAGCTGGTCTCTTGGAGGCTGCATGCATTCAATGCTGAGCAGGCTGCAACCATGACACATCAGTAAGCATTCAGCGGTTGAAAAACAACTCTACCGTGTGCAGGACCAAGGACCCCGAGGTGGCCGCCACCTGGCAGCAGGCCCTTGATAACATCACCATCCTCACTCCCGGTGTGCCCAAGACCTACCTGTCCTCCGACCCCTACTGCTATCAGCAGTTCAAGTACGGCAAGCCCCAGCCAGTGACCACCACCACCATCGTCACCGCCAGGTAGGAAGATAGTGGCATCTCCAGAACCGCGTTTCGTCATAGTTTCCATCATCCATTTTCATTGTTATGTACTTTATTGTTATGTACTTGGAATCCACTATTCAAACAAATTTTTCCACCGCCAGGGCGGCTGCGCTGATGGGCAAGTACAGGATTAACTTCAACACCGACGGTTGGCAGGTGAGTGATCGGCGGTTGATAGGGGGATCGAAAGGCCAACTGTGGCCTGGCCAATGACTGGTTGTGCCCAAACCCTAGATTATTCATTCGTGGCCACCACTTCCAAGCCTACACGTGTGTTACGGGTCACATGGTGGTCGTGGTTAGGATACGTCAACAGCCAGCGAGCGCCATGGTAGATGTTGTATGCCCCTACTCTTATGTAGTCACCATCAATTAGACTCGTTTGGGTCCCTTGCTAGTTATAATAGTGCATGTGTGTGTGTATTATTTGAAAGAAAGCTATTTCATTTTTGCACAAAATGGACACCTCCCCTGCTCTCAAGGGATTCACCGTTGAGAAGGAGAAGATGCTTGCTGTGGAGAAGACCGCCACTAACGCCATCGTGTATGGTGGAGACAGCCACAACGACTACGCAGGCCTGTACATGGACGGAAAGGTGGGGAGGGGGGTGGCTTAGAGGCGCAATGAATATCAGAATTCATGCCCACTACTTGTAAACTCTCACCATACTGCCTGGACGTCATTCATAATCTGATAATAACTTGCTTCTTGAAACGTATACCACCAGTCATCGAGTATGGCGGGGGCAAGCACGGCAATTATGCAGGGAAAGGTGATCCATATATTGCATCTCACCCTTGAATATGTGATGTACGTGCACTTTCATCACACATTTAAGGACGACAGGGAATGTAAATTACTCATATATTTTGTTTGTCCATGCAGGGCAAGGTGATCCACGCTGAGTTCAATGGCGCGGGTGTGACCTCCCCTGGGTTTGAGAACGCATTCAACATCTTCCCCCTGGACCTGCTGGCAAACGGCACAGTGGCGGCCAGCACAGGCTCAAACGAGAGCGTGACGGTGCGAAAACCCTCGTTTACACCCTATTGTAGGGTTCCCTAGGGTTCCACTTGGGATGTGCATGAATTCTACGTGTACCCGTTGACGTCGTTTTGCTGTGGAGGCTTGTATTCCTGTATATCTATGCAAGGGTGCACTACTTGGGCTGTTGAACTCGCATACACGTGTGGCGCACTTGAACATCCCTATTTCCACACGCCACCCCATCTAGGGCCGCGGCCACAGATTTGGGGCAACCAGCAGCACAGAGCATTCAATTACATGTTAATGCCTGACTTCCATCATCCCATCCCATTATAAGGTGTGGGCTTTGCATACCTGTACCTGTTGAGAAGGAACAGTCCCCTTCCCATCAGACTGTCCCCCTTCCTCCCCTGACCCCCCCATTCTCCCCTCTTGTCAGGTGTGGGCTGATCAGCAGCACGGACTTCATGTAACGTATACTATGTGTACCTCCCATATCTCTCGCACCTTTTCTTATACATCGTTATTCATTCCAATGTAGGTGTGGGCCGACCAGCAGCACAAGGGCTTCATGTACGTGTACCTGGACAACTCCAAGCAGAAGGTTGACTACATCAAGGTGGACAACATCTGCCAGCCAGACTACAAGGTAGGGGAGGGCATTGCCACTACATTGCTGATGACCAGTACGCCGCTAATTACATTGCATTGAATTTACTGGTGGACAACATTCTGCCAGCCAGAGTGCAAGGTTGGAAGTCACCGTTATATATTAAGATTTGATTTTTCATCTCGTTTAATGTTCCTTCATTTAATGACAAGAACAACATTTGCCAGGCATACTACTTGGATAAGGAAAGCGCACAAGCAACACTTCCATGCTCTGCTGTGCCACCGTGTCGAGTAACGCAAACCCCGCACATAGCGTACTGCATCATCGACACTGAACCCGCACACAAAACATACTCAAACCCACTTTCAACTCAAACCTCCCTGTCCCCAGGCGTACTGCGTCAAGTCCTTTGAGCGCTACACACGCGCCGAGGCAGCCAGGCGCAAGCTGCCCGATGGCCTGACTGAGGTCAAGTGCTCCCCCATCCCCAGCGGCACACCCTACCAGGGTATCAAGAAGCTCAACACAGCGCCTTTCCAGTCGTCCTCTTCGCTGCCCTAAACCCTAAACTAGGGCACAAAGAAGCTCGAGAGAGCGTGGGGGGGCACCGTCCTGCCCTGAGGGTTAGGGTCATCCCAAAGTTTGCCCTGAGTGGGGACAGGACCCTAGACACTGACTAGGGTGGGGAATGGGTCAGAAGCATGCCGTGTTTTAAAGCAGGTGTCGTGTCTATGTCACAATGTTGAGCATGATTTACATCAGGGCTGCAATCAGTCATTGCTTGCAAGGATGGAACTTTGTATGCTTCTTTGCTACTCAGTTGTGTGCTGCCTATTTTTTTATTTTCCTTACTTTTTTGTCGAGCCAAGCTAGGCTAGTACCGCAGTCACTGATTCACCCATTGCTAATTATCCGTTAAATATATGCACATGCAATCAGACTGTAAGTAAAACACAAAAATTTCTTTTCCAGGTGCACATCTGCTGATAGTGCAAAGTTGCGCAGACTAGTACTGTAACACCTGAAATATAAAATCCTGTGGAGGCTAAAAAAAAGTTGGTTCTTATACGATGCAAGGTCAAGCATTGGAGCGCAAATGTTTAAAGTGGAGTCCAACTCGAAACAAAACCAGTGGTGGCACGGGAAATTGATATGCATATTGGGAACACCAGTACTAAGGAACGCAATTGCAACCCAAATGGCTCACACCAGGGCACGTAAACTGTCCTCCTGCATGTCCAACAAAAACAAAGGCGCCTGCACTCAGCCTGAATGACACCCCAGGCAGAATGGTAACTCTTCATGTAATTGCATAACGGGAAATCTTGCAAATTAGAAAATGGATACCTGGAAGTTTAAGACTGATCGTATGTTGGATGAGTATGTATACTCGCTATGCCAAACCTGCAAAGGTATCTTTAAAAAAGTTTTCACCCTGGCTTGTTGCCAGCATGGTGCGGGTACATGGTATACTCTACTTACTCTACTGCGGGAGATAATTTGCTCCCTGCTAACTCCTGGAGTCCAACGCGCTCGTTCAAGGACAAGCTGCGTAGTTGTTTATCTATTTAGTATCTGCTGGGGATATCTTTATGCCATTTGCCTTACAGCCTTATTTAATAAATGCCTCCCTGACAGAGCTTGGACACGGTATGATCCTGCCAGCGGGACAGTGGACTGCATTTTGGGTGACCCCAGCCAGCTCCAAAGTCTAAATTGGGAAGTCCAAGTTGGGAATTGGGTGGGATAAAGCCCACGGCCGTTCCCTGCCGGAGTCCTTAAGCTGGCTGGTATTATCAGTTGAACCAGTACTACAGGCTGTTGAACATCTTTCAAGCTTGGTGCCGCAGTGCACTTTGTGCATCATCTCCATGTGGCTGTTCAACTTGATGATCGTCTGAAAGTTGCTGGAGTAGTTGCCAACGTGTCAGAATTGAACATCACTGCATTTTGCCACTTTGGCAAACGAGACACTGGTCTTGCCCTTGTCGATCTGCAAGACGGGGGAGACATGTTAATATGGATTAAGCGTTCAGAATTAAAGGGTTTTTTGCATGGAATAGGGTGAGTTTATTGCAGGGTAATACCAGATATTAAATATATTATACGGTACTTGCCTCTGCCAGATTGACAATTGGCAGAGGGTTAAGCCTTGTAAGCCTTATACTTTCAACTTGAAGGCCATAAATGCAACCATATAATGTGCCATCATGTCCTCTTCCTGCATACCTTCCATATCTTAGAATATAAATTTATTCATCATGAGTCCAGCCACGACATGGGCCAACCCCCCCCCTTAATCCCAATGGTCCATCCTGCTCATAGAAAACCCTCCCATGGCATGCGATGCAGTTCCTTTTGCTGTCCAAAACCATGCCATGTTGGCTCTGTTCCCTGCATCTCAACCTTACCCGCATGTACATGTTGTTGAGGAAGTTGTTGCCCAGGACCCCATAGTTCATATTATTCACCCAAGCATTGATCCCATATGATCCCGCTGCATTGTCGCCAAGCAGAATGTAGTATATCGTGGGATCCGCTCCATCCCCAGTTTCCTGGAAACAACAGTGGCTTTCACTTTGGACTCTCAATATTTACATAGTTGCAACTATGATCATGATGGAAATTGTCATTGTGGTGAACCTGGCCTGGAGCATGTACACATATACTGGGACGCCTTGTATTGTAAAGGGTTTTGGTTATTTTTCCATTAGCAGTAATTTAAATTTGATTGCCATTGATGATGTGCATGGCTCATCCTGACCTGGAGCATGTACTGGGAGGGCTTGAGCTCAATTGTGATGGGCTTGGAGGCCCCGAGTCCGGCCATAGCAAACTTGAGGGTGGGGAAGTACGCGTCCAGCTGGGCACCTGTCATGCCTTTTTTGTAGCTGTCTGCAAGCCCGATCACTGGGAAGTCGCCATAGGCAAAGCTCTGCAAGCGGGGCATTTGGGCTAGGGTTAAGGGTTTAAGGTTTGAGTTTTAGCGCGAGCTAAATACCCAGGACAATGCTCTCAACTGTGGGTACGCACCACATTGACCAGTGAAGCATTGCGCTGTGAAGGACAGGGATGAAATGCGTTTACCCATGTGGCCACTGTCAGTGTATGCATCCCTGGAGCCATGCATGGCAATGAAATAACTGTATGCAATTTACAATCACAGTTACAGGTAGGTAACAGGTATCGGTGACTGATAATTAGCGTTTTTTACTTCATTATCAACTTGGAAACCCAATACACCCTTGTTGGACACCCAAACACCAGCCACCCACCATTTGGCCGTAGTCATATACCACCACCGCTGCCGCGGCGTCATAGAAGTTGACCAGCTGCTGCCACACTTTGATGAAAACCACACTGGGAAGGGTGCTTGCGCTGCTGCCTGTGTCCAGTAGCATGGCAAAGGGTTCCTTGCCGCTCTGCGGATGGGGGTTTAGGGTTTAGGTCAGGGTTTAAGGTGATGGTGGTGCTGTCTGTGTCCAATGCCATAGCACCTTGCCGTCCTGCGGATATGTGTTTGAAATTGTATTTTAGGGTTTAGGGTGGTGGCGCTGCTGCCTGTGTCCAGCACCATAGCATGTCCCTTGCTGCCCTGCTGGTGAGATATATGGTTTATAATTACTATCATAGTGTTGCAAAGGTTGAGACAGGACAATCAAACCGGCAGCTCCACCACACTCGCCACTCACCAGGACGTTGGTGGTTTCCTTGCCAAACTTACCCCCACCTAGGGTAACCCCGGTCAGCTTGACATGTGGCCCATTGTTGAGATCAGCCGCAGACCACTTTGGAGGGTCAAGCAGGGCGGCAACGCTGTACTTGAACTTGTTTTTTGGGGCTGCACTGCCCAAGACTACGGTCCCTGGGCCTCCCTTGGATGTCCCATCCCCGATGCATATTTGGAGCACAGGGTCGATTTGCTTCAAGCTCACCAGCTGTGGGAAATGAGTGATGTTGGTTTAAAAGGGGAGGGAAATGTGATTTGGGGACAAACATACCATTTTGGTGGTAAATACTAATATAAGTCAGGAACCTTAGTAACAAGCACCCCTTCAGAATTACACCCCAATGGTTGATTGGCTCACATATTGATAAGTAGCTTACTGGTCACGGTTTCCTCTGAATCCCAACACAGCAGCGTACCTGTGCAAAGAGCGAAATAGGGGAGAAGCTTATCCCCGCCATCATGGTGACCGAGCCTTGGTACATGCTGTTCTCTGCTGAGGCGGCGCAGTGAAAAGTGAGGCGCTGGGGCTTAAACTTGGGGAACTGGGGGAAGGAGACCATGTCGGACATTGCGGGGCCAATTGCGACAGAATCGTCCCCTGCAGCCACGAGGGGAGGGCATAAAGTTGTTGGTTGCCAAGCGAGGAAATGCATGGGATTAATCTGATAAGGACACAGCATTTGTTGTTGTTGCTGTCCCACTGTGAATTGGAGCCCCAGGTGCACACACCTGGCTGTAAAACCCTAATCCCTAAACCCTAAGCCCCACGGGTAACCTGAACACGGATTTTGCTAGTCACTTACATACATGTGCACAGAGTTTGCAGCCACGCCATAAACCCTAAACCCTGAAACGTTGCCACCTGTTCCGTTTTTTATGATCCCCCCCTTGCGCACCGTATGCACTGGTCACTTGGCAGGTCTTCTTGCTGTCGCAGGCGCAGCCTGACACCATGCACTCTCTCGGCACATAGCTGCGGCTCTCGCACTTGCCGGAGGAGCCGCACAGCGCCTTGCAAGGGGCACTGCCGCACTTGGCAGGCCCCGAGTTGGTTGTGGATTTGGAGGGGTTAAAGAGTGGCTTCAGCTGCGAGGAGCCAGCATGACTCGGTTAGGGTTTAGGGTTTAGGGTTTAGGGTTTAGGGTTTAGGGTTGGGGTTCAGGGGGGTAGGTGGTTTAAGAACTGGTTGAAGGCTGGCCGGCATGGTATGTTTAGGGTTTAGGGTATACAGTTGGGGTTCATGGGTTGCGGTTTTAGCAAAGACAGGGGCAGTGCATGGGAAGGTGGGAGCCCTAGACAACATTGCTTCCTTGCACCACAAATAAATGCCAGGAAGTGCATTTCAAAGCACATTCGAGAGACCACATTTGGGCACGATTTTTCTCCCTTCCAGGCCCCGCCTATTCCACCTACATCTGCACACCCCTCCCCGGTGCACCCGGTGCACGCCATGTTGATGGTCGGGCTCCCTGTATCCAGCACTGAAGTCAGCTTCTGGGGCGGGGTGCCCACGTTGATATCGATCGTGTACACCCTACACAGGGTTTAGGGTTTGTGTCAAAAGGGCTGGGTACATGGTGCACAGAGTTTAGGGTTTGGTCAGAGGGTGCACTTGGGCCTTACCCCAAGCTCTTGGGCCCAGCCTTGAAGTTGAGTGTGGTTGAGAGAGTGGAGTAGCGGGCCCCACTTTGACGGATGGGCACTTTGGGCAGTGGACGCTTGTGGTAGGCCACCTGGAATACCATGCTGCCAGCTGGCACGGCAACGAGAACATTGTTAACCAAGTTGAGGTCCATGGTTCGAATCCAGCCCTAAACCCTAAGTCCCTAACCCTAAACCCTAGGGTTAGCTAACTGCACGCAAGGACATGGAATTACCGAGGAGCCTGACATACACCCCTTGCTTATGTGCCTAGGTACGAGTGCCTGACTTCACGCAACTTGCGCTGCATTTATTTATTTATTTGTTTATTTATTTATTTATTGCATTTATGTATTTATTTATTGCATGTATTTATCTATTTATTGCATTTATTTATTTATATATTAGCCGCCCCTAGACAGACGCGCGCTGGCCAAAACAGCCCAAAAATATATGATCCGCGATTTTGCGAATCCCCGATCCCCACATCCAACCAGTCCCGAGTTGCTGTCTTACTCCGGTTAAAAGCTAGCACACCACGAATATTTAACGGTGTTTGGTGAGTTCGTGTTCCTGTTCATAAGCTTTATCTAACGTCGTACTGCACTGCTTCACAAGTGTCGCTATGCAGAAACACGAGTCCGCATGCGGTACGTCGCGACCCTGCAAACTGGAAAAGCTGAAACAACCTCGGTACTGCATAGCGGCAGATTCAACTGCCGTTGAACCTGCCGCGCGCTTTGCCATACATGGCTGTGGTCCGCAGGCCTCATGGTGACCAAACCTGTACTCGAGGGTCACCCTGAAACCCTAAACCCTACACCATGCACCAAATGGGCATAATCCACCAAATTTAATGTACCATCGACTCTCAGTACTTGGCACCTGGCTAACGGTGTACCTTGTGCTACAGCAACAACCAGGTTGTGCACCTGGCTTTGAGCACCGATGCATGATATTAACACTACCTTGCGCCTAATCAACCAAGCCCAGGGCACATTGGCAGTGTGTACACTGCAGTGTGTACACTGCAGTGCAGATTGCAGGTAAAGAAAACAGAAAGTTCACAGGAAATGATTACTACAATAAATCCTCTCTGCGGCTCAATTCTTGTTTATTTATTGCAGTATCATCGTGCCCGCATGCCGACGGCAGATGTGACGTCACTGGCCCAAACGAATGCGGCATGCTCATAGTCCAGCCTGGTGTGTCACAGCCAGGCTCCATAAAGGAATAGTGCACACGTTGCCACCCAAGGCACCAAGTCAGGTTGAACCAGTGCGCTGCAGCTGGAACCATACCTTCAGGCGGGGCGCTAGTAAGGTTACGTCCCATCACAGATGTACTGACCGCGCCCAGTGCCACCCAAACGAGCAGCAGCAACGTTGAGGTCTGCAGGTGGCGCGCCATGGTCGTATAGTATATAAAAATGCGTCTGGTTCGACTACTTGGGGTGAGCAACCTGTTGGGTCGCGTCAATGATACCGTATCAAGGCAAGCTCAAGTGGAATTCCTTCGAAGCAAGGATGTCACGGGCGTAGACTACTGTATTCCCTGAGCGTTTGTGTTCGGGCTAGAACTACGAGTGAGCGGAGACATCGTAGACGTAGATACGTTTAAAAAAACTCCCAGTCACAATCGTCACACCGTATACGTTGCCGCGGCACTTGCTGGCAAAACCAAAACCCTGCACTTACCCTGCAGGGTCTGACGCAAGGTCCAGACTCGTAGCCTCAGCAATGCATGCTGGAGGAACAGTTGTGCAAGCAGCAATACTAAACTGGTTCCACGCGGCAGGGAATAATATGCGCGAGTCGGTGAAACTCTGCACGACTTTCCTGTGTTCACAGTTTTCCTGCTTGCAATAGAGGGTATGCGCCAGAACCCGGGGAACCTTCCACCGGTATACGTACATTCTTGAACAAGGTTCGTTGCAACCTTGCTCTGTTGTTTATTCCTGTTTGAGGTGCACCAGCAAGGACCCAGCTCCTCGCTTGCGTGCATTTGACGATGCATGCATGCATCGCCCATGGATATGCATGCATAGGGAGGTCGTGGGTTCGATTCCCCTTGGCAACGCAGCATCACGAACTGCTGCGTTCTTTTTAAACAGAGCGTTGCATAAAAGCGTGTGGTACACACCCGTATCGCATCTTGTGAACCCCACCCCACTTTGCTTGTGCCCCAACCACCCTGTAGGCGCAGAGAACCAGTGCTGAAGCTGACCCACTAGGCACCCGAGTGTCCAAGAATACCGCGGCCTTGCAAGGTAAGCCACAACCCTCACTAAAGGCATATTTTTGCACCACTTGCGAGTCCAGTTGTGCACCGTATTGTTGTCAGATCGCAAACCGCGGGTTACATTCAAGTGTGCCTCAAGAATACCGTATTCCCACCATATCCCTCGAGTGGACAGCACACACACCACACACCAAACCAGCCCTCAGTCCAAGGCACAGACCAAGCCTTGCAAGGTAGCAAACAGCCACCTGTACACCTTCCTTTTTTTAACCACAAACCCTAAGTGTGAGCTCATCTGTGCAAAGCTGCAATGCAACTGTTCTCAGATCACCTGAGCTTGCCAATCGCACTCCAGTGACCCCCCCACCAACCCCCCCGCCCCCTCCACACACACATACCCCACCCCTCAAACAGTTATACTCCCCAGGCCATCCATACCGACAAAACCCCTACCCACACCCTTAACGAAGCCCTTTTGGTAACTCAACCCCACAGCTCGCCTCTGTGCCTGTAGCAAGCCACCGCACGGCTGGTACTCGACTGCCAACACACACGTTCCTGCGCCTCCAAACCCTGCAACATCCTACAACCCCACTCCCAGGACACCCCATACCCTATCACTTCCCCCCCACACCATCACACAGGAGGCACCAAACCCTATCCACACCCCAAACAAAACCCCAGCCAACCCTACAATCCACCTCTGTCCCCACAGCTAGCCCGTCGCCATGGCCGCCACCCCCACCGCCCAGGCCACCGTCCAACTAGCGCTGGACTGCGGCTGCGATTTAGGGGAAAGCCCTGTGTGGGACGATCGAACGCAGCGCCTCTACTTTGTGGATATTAACGGGAAAACCATCCACGTGTTCCAACCAGATGCTGAGGAAGGGTCTACAGAGAGGTAGGGTGCAGCAGAAACCCCACGTAAGGGTTTGGGGTGGTGGTCCTCAGAGAGGTGCACCTAGTTGGTGGGCATTTAGGTTGCAAAGTGCATAATGAAGAAATTGGGTGTTTTTGAGTAACAGGAAGGCCCAATTTTGAATTAATTGTTTTGCACATAGCTGTTCTCATGGATGCACACACGTAGGTGCAATATAGCTGGTGCTGGGTGTACGCCGCAGGGGCGGAATTGCATGGAATAAACTGGGGTGATGCCGGTTGCGTCGCAGGGTGTAAATGCACTGCACTCACAACTAGCACCAACTAGTTCCATAGCTCCACTTCATGCACACCACCATACCTGACCTTGCAGCCACCATCACCATCATACCCACACCGGAATGGACCCACTCCCCCCCTTGGCCCCCGCCTAGTCACACCACCATCACCATCATACCCACATCTGAATGGACCCATTCCCCCCTTGCCCTCCCCCCAGGCACACCACCATCACCATCCCCGAGGTGGCAGCCAACATAGTACCCACATCCGACCCCAACAAGCTGCTGGTGGCTACCAAAAGCGAGGTGATGGAGGTGGAAGTGAGCAGCAAGCAGGTTGGCAGGTGCGACAAAAACTCTATGCTAGGGTTTGGGTCAGGAATTGGGGTAAAATTAGTTGACCCTGTGCGCTCCTCCTAGACTGTTGGATGTGAGCAGCAAGCAGGTCGGCAGGTGCGGCAAAAACCCCATGCTAGGGCCTGGGCTAGGGCAGTGTGGTACCGTCGTTGATGCGCGTATGCCAAGCTGGGGTTTAGGTTATGGCCAATGGTTTTGTGGGAGAGCAGAGACCCAGGTAGACGTGCGCAGCAAAACCCTAGGCTGGGTTTGGGGTCAGGATCCGGGACAAAAAATCGCCCTGTGCGTTTCCCACCTAGACTGGCGTCTGTGGACATTTCTCGTCCATGAAGGTGGGGCGCTATAATCTCCATGTCCAATTATCCATTTCCTGCTCTTCAGGGTAATCGCCAGCGTTCCCCCTGCCGACCTGCGTGACCCCGGCAGCATGCGCTTCAACGACGGCAAGGTGTCGCCCCAGGGGACCCTACTAGTGGGGTTGATGCACACCTCCTGGAGGGACGGGGAGGAGGGCATCCTGTACCGACTCACGCCGGACAAGCCAGACACGATGGAGCAGGTAAGGGTCAGGGCACTGCAGCTTTAGGGTTAGGGTTTGGATTTGTAGGGTCCCACAGATCTCTGAGAATGATGCTCGATAAGCCAGGCACGATGGAGCAGGTAGACGCTAGGGCAATACAGGCTTTATAAAACCTTAATCATATAGGGATGTAGGGTTTTAGAGTTGTAGGGTCCACAAATCTCTGATGCCGGATAAGCCAGGCACGATGGAGCAGGTAGACGCTAGGGCAATACAGGCTTTATTAACCCTTAATCATATAGGGATTTAGGGTTTTAGAGTTGTAGGGTCCACAAATCTCTGATGCCGGACAAGCCAGACACGATGGAGCAGGTAGACGCTAGGGCAATACAGGCTTATAACCCTAAACCCCTAGAGGTATGTCTGGAATTTTTGTGGATCCTGCAATTCCAAAATCTTATAGAGATTCAGGGTTTTGGAGTTGTAGGGTCCACATAATTCGGAGACTTTGCACACTCCCCCCAGAGTGCTACTGACCCTTTTACCACCAATGTGAACTGGTCTCCACCCCCTTGGCTGCGTGAAACCCTATAGGGATTAAGGATTCCTGGCTGTGTGAACCCCTAAACCTGAGTTGTACTTGTCTCCCTCATCCCCTCCTGGGCCCTGAGGCTGTCCTGCCCAACGGCATGGTCTGGAACGGGATTTAGGGTACAGCTATAAACCCTAACACTGCCCCCACCCTCGACTGCAGGTGCTGCGACCTGGTGAGGTGACGCTGCCCAATGGCATGGCCTGAGACAAAGAGATTTGGGATCTGATGTAGGGATTTAGGGTCTCTAAATGCTGTCCCCGCCACTGCAGGTGCTGCGACCTGGGGAGGTGACGCTGCCCAACGGCATGGCCTGGGACCAAGATATTTGGGATATGATTTAGGGATTTAGGGTCCCTAAATGCTGTCCCCGCCACTGCAGGTGCTGCGACCTGGGGAGGTGACGCTGCCCAACGGCATGGCCTGGGACCAAGATATTTGGGATATGATCTAGGGATTTAGGGTCCATAAATGCTGCCCACCACTGCAGGTGCTGCGACCTGGGGAGGTGACGCTGCCCAACGGCATGGCCTGGGACGAGGCCAAGGGGGTGATTTATTTTGCCGACACTGGGAAGGGGACCATCACCGAGTACCAGGTGGATGGCACTGGGGCCATGGCCAGGGACGGGGAGGGAAAGCTGATTGCAAGGTAGGTGGGGATGGAAGGGGGGCGTGGTTGTTTCAATATTGTTAGGGGCGGTGGGGGGTCGGGATGCCATGGGAGGGAAATTTGCTGGCAAGGGGTGTGAGGCATGGGGTGGGGAGGGACCTGCTTGCAAGGTGGATGTAAGTGGGTGGGGATGGGGTGGCGTGGGTATCATCGGCTGCAAGGTGGGTTGGAGATGGTGGGGGCTGGCAGGGAGGGAGCCTGACTGCAAGTTGTGTGTGGGGGGGGGATGGTGGGTGGCCCGGAGGATTCATCATTATGAGCAAGAAACAAACCCTCATACAGATACCTCACCTATAGCTACTTATTGCCTTCACCGCATCGAAAAAGCGAAAGGGAAAAAAACTGAGCCAGAAAGCTAGCGTCATTGCCTGATGGGCTGTACTTGCTCAGGTCCTGGTTCGAGCTTCACCCATTGGTTGCCTCAAACTAAATGTGGCATAGAACTGGCTGGCAGCTGCCGTCTTCATCAATGCAGTGCAAGCAGTGCGCAGGGCCAGGGCAGGCTGCTTTAATGGATACTACACCTTCCATCCATTCCCATGCCACGTTCCATTTGAGGCATTCCATTTGTGAGGCTCGCCCGACTAGGGCAAGTACAAACCACCCAAGAATGTCGTGGACTGCTATCGATGCGGCGAAGGCAATGAGCTAGATACACAGTACCCTACACCCTAACCTCTACATCCCTTATCCCTGGAGTACTAATCCTTGGACTAAAGAAAAACCTGTCCTCCCGCAGGACTGTGGTCACCCCCCCTGCCTCGCCGGGCCCCCCAGATGGCATCACCATTGACAACAAGGGCAACCTGTGGGTGGTCCTAGCGGAGAGCGGGTCGGTGGTGTGTTACAACCCAACAAACGGGGAGGAAATCAACAGGTGCGCAGGGGATGCAAGGCGGTCACCACCTCCCTTTTCTGTACTTGTGAATTGCATATGCATTTGCGAGCCTTTTGCTGCACCAGAGCAAAAACACAAGATGCACGTGGCGCAGTAAATCATAGTCATTTGGGGCACTTCTGCCGCGTGTCATTGCAGTTGCATGGCCCAGTTGACCCCCTGGTCAGATGCCTGGATATCATGGATGGTTTTGGACTCCGTGAGTTGCACTTCTGCGTGCACCTGTGTGGGGCTGAGCCTGCACCCACTGTACCATCGGAAACAACCCTACTGATAACCCTCACGCTGCAGGGTGTCCATCCCTATGATCCGCCCCCGCGTGCACCAATGATACCGTAACACAAAACCCTAATCAAATTCAAAACTGCAGGGTTCCCCTCCCCGTGAACCGCCCCACCGCGTGCACCATTTGGGTTCCAGGCCTGTGCCACCCCAAAAGCAAAAACCCTAACCAAACCCTACCACTGCAGGGTTTCCCTCCCTATCAACCGCCCCACCGCGTGCACCTTTGGGGGTCCAGGCCTGCGCCACCTGTACTGTAGCACTGTAGCAAAAACCCTAACAGAACCCTAACACCGCAGGGTTTCCCTCCCCATCAACCGCCCCACTGCGTGCACCTTTGGGGGCCCAGGCTTGCGCCACCTGTACGTCACCACCCGCAGGGAGAGCGAGTTTGGCAAGCTGGATGACAGGGCCAAGCATGCGGGGGGGCTGTACCGGGTGGAGGTGCCGGGGGTGGCGGGGGCTGCGTCTGCGTACGTGTGGCCGCTGTGAGGGGTTTAGGGTTTACCTAGAGTTTTTGTGTCAGGGGCGGTACCGGGCGAAGGGACATAAGATGGGGGTGCGGCGACTGAGCGCGTGGTTGATTTAATTCTTTTTGGGTGGAGCAGTTGAGGGTGTCGAGGATGACTCAATGGGGTTGGGGTGGCGGCGTTCGTGCGGCCGCTGACGGGGCGTTGGGTATTGGGTGTGTGTGGCTGTTGAACCTTAGTGAGACAGTTTGTGGAGGTATGTTTGGGGAGGATGGGGGAGTGGTGTTTGCGTGGCTGGGCTGTTGGTGCGTTTTGTGTTGGTTTTAGGGGTGATGACTCTGCTGGGAGGTAGCCGTCCAACCACCGCTGTGTGGTGTGGAAGGGGGGCGCAAGGAGGTGGGCGTAACCAGTGTTGCCACGCCACTCTGTTGACATCTGGGAATTATCCTAGCATATGCAAACATTTTTTGTGATAATTTTGCCTTCGTTAGTGAACACTCACTTGTTTTACAGCTTGTGGCAAAAGACTAATAGCTGAAACGGGTTGACCAGCCGTCTCCTAGAAGTGACTCGGCGCCATTTAGGGCCCCTAGGGCAATAAAGGTGAATCAGCATTTGAAGTTAGTCTGACTGGTTTGGGATGGCCGGCAACTGGGCCCTATACGCCGTGTTTAAAACTTTCACTGGTGGGGAACAGTTTGCACGGGAGGACTCGCTGGCTAATTGGCACATCTCTTGCTTCCAAAATGCACTAGTAACTGTACCCTGTCACACCCTGCGGCGACAGATGCTATGCTTTCTGCAGAGTACTTATGACCCCCCCCTATGAGAATGTCCTGGTAATAACACAAAGGTGAGAGCAGAGGACTGTGTTGCCTGTTGCAGATTGGGCAGGTTTGTGGCCACGCATACTGGGGAGTGTGGTTCCTTGCTCTCAATGGTGGCTGCACCACTGTGTCGCCACTGCTGTTTGTTCCTATGCTCCACTTTTGCGTGGGGCTTTGGCATTGTCCTGGAAGGAGCTGAAGGAGGGCACTGTGGCAGGGTCTCCAGCTTGCCACTCAATGTGCAGTTGCCAACAGATACCTGTAGTATGTGCCATATAGTATGGCACAGCGGTAGTTGACCACATGGCGTACTAGGAGGTATATTACAAACCTGAGTTCAAAGTGCTAGTTTACAGTTAGGTTGACTACGATAAATATAGCACAGGGCGACAGATGGGGGATGGTTGCAGTAACGGCAGTAGTGCCACAAGGGCATTGGAAACAGAGGGTATGTTTGCGCCAACGACAGCCAGCAACAGGGGTTGCAGGACAGCTAGGACAACGTGAACCCCAGTGGGCTCCCAGAACTGTACACAACACTTTTATGAAAAGAGAACAGTGGGTTGAGGCCCTATTGAGGGCCAAGGATACACCCAACTGACAACATCATCCAAATTGGGTCCCCTTGCAGCTCCAGTGACCAAATCGATGCCGCAGCCTCACATCCTCCTGCAAAAAGTCCAATCAAATCAGTTCAGATCCCCAGTGGCCCAGTGAACGCTTACACACACACTCACGCCATCGCCTGCTGGCACCTAGCTGCCCGAAACAGCTTAAAATCAGGCGTCTGCACCGGGATCTGACAAGGTGCACGTTGCATCTTGTTAGTAACTCAAGTGCAAGATCAGCCGCTGGTGTTCACACGACGAATTGTACGAGCACTACCTGCAATCTAGCAAACATCTCCAGTTCTGCCAGCCGCAAATCTGGCGCCAAAACAGCCCATCTCGTTGCTGCACAGCCACTCGGCAAGCCACGCGCTATACCGCAGCGTCAAGACCTACAGATCCGTTTTCAACGGACGTGCTTCACCAACGGCGGGGAACGGCTACGGCCCATCCGAGACATCCAAGGTTGGGAGAATGTGCCCAGGTCCGTGATGAAAAAACAGGGCAAGAAAGGCGTATTCACCACCGCGTGTCAGCACAACGCTTCGAATCCAGTTGCCATGCAGGTTTGATATGTATACGCCAACACAGCTAGAAGTTGCAGGTGCTCACCAAACCATCCGAGGTGATGCGACAGGCTGGCGGGAAAACGGCGTCATGTGAACAAATCAACCACCCACCGGGCAATTCCTCAACCTAGCATTGCATAAAACCCACCAAACACGGCGTGTGCAACGCGCAACTCTGCTTAATTGAGCTCAGGGCACTTAATCCCCCCGCTGACACACGCATGACGTGGATACCAGTATCGGAGTTCACGCACCTAGGCCAGCATGGTCCCCTCCTTTCCTCCCTCCTCCACGGCTCCAAACATGCCACCACCGGCAGCAGCAGCAGCAGCTTCCGCCTTTCGTTCATCGATCTTCTCTGCCTGCTTGTCCACTGCGCCGAACATGCTCCCCTCCTTGGCCTCACCGTACAGCGTCTCACCACCATGGCCAGTCAGGCTCTCCTGTGGCAAACAACCCAACAGCGTCAGCCAAGGTCACAGTGTTGACTCACACACAGCGAAACAGGAGCCCAACTACCCGATCAGAGGCTGGGGCTAGGTGCATCACCTTTGCAGTCTCCGCAAACTCCTTGATTGACTCCCCGACATCCTTGGCCACATCAACCACCTTCGCCTCTGCGGATTTCAAGGCATCCATGGTTTGCAAGTTGGTATGGAAGGTAGATAATGGGGGTAACGAGGGGACTAGGAGTGCAAGCTTGGTTGAGGTTTGTGAAGAACAGTTGCCTAGGCGATATAAATAGGCTCTGCACAGACTGCCCAAAGTGAGATCCATAAAAAAAAAGTCATCATACGGGGATGGGAGGAGTTACCCTTGTTGAGGGTTACACTTCGAATACAATGCATGCATATATACTGTTAGATGCATACTGTGTTCGTACTGTGTTTCTCTCGCAACCTATTATGTGGAGGGGCTATTGATTCCCTCACAAGCTGAAGTGGTCATGCGTATGCATGGCTATGCTTGGTCATGTGGGTATCAAGCGGTATTGATGACGTCAACCTGCAGGGGAATAAATGCAACCCTACAAACACACAGTACTGGCGACTTGCTGCTTGAAACTGGGTCACATGCTTGTTTGCATTAGAAGGCAAGGTTCAACCCGACAGTCGTCTACAGCTACCTGTTTTCCTGCCTTGCCCTTGAGTCAGGAGAATATATTGTTTCCTAGGTTCACTATCACTACCTATGTCAGAACTGCATAATTGCTTCAAGCAAGCTAGAAAGGTTTAGTTTTTCCTGTTGCTACACAAACCGTTTATGCAGCTGCCCACTTCAGTCTGCCCACCTAAATAATAATAGCTGCAATGGAGCTTCCCTCGACAAAGCATATTTAGAGCTTGCGCACTACCTCGCAGCCCAACCAACACCTTACTTCAAACAAATATGGTGCAATTACGGTAAGTTGTAAAGCTGGCACTTCAGCTTGCTATCTGTAATGCCATGCGCCCATATGGCGCCGATATGGCTCTCCTGCATCATAGCAAAACACAACTGCTCACTGCAAACACAACCATGGCTAGTTTAGAGCCTGCCCTCCTGTGCAGTGTGAACATACCCTGGGGTAAAACCAGCTTCATTAACCTACCTTTTCTTTGCGTGCCCTTGATGGTAAGACCCGTGATTGCACCTCGGCAACAAGTGAAGTTTCCTCAGCCCAGTTCAGTCTCAACTGGAGTGGAAATTCATCACAAGTTGGCTATGGCTGTAACATTACTTCAATGGAAAACCACCACTTACATTTTTTCAATTTCCACTTGGTGGCTTTAAATTTGCTCCAATTGCAAGCCTTTAAAGCCTTCAAATTTGCAAGGAACATTGCATATGGTGTGTACATCAAGTGAGCTGCAGCTGGCAGCCTCATTTCAAGTGTCTACCATGCTTGATCATCTGCGTGTCCATTAAGTCCATTACTATTTCGCAATTTTCTATGATACCAGGCTAGCTGCATGTCCATTTAGCCCATTACTATTTCGCAATTTTCTATGATACCAAGCTTCAGAAAGTGCAGTCAGACAACAATCTGGAACACTACATGCAAGAACAAAAAATCAAAAGTTATAATTTTCTATAACTAGAAACCATAAAAATAATATAACGGCAATTCTAAATAATATTAACAATAAAAAAGCTACCCAGTCACCAATGGTGATCCACGATCGATCACAACTGGGCTGGCTGATGGCAGTTTCGGCTGCAGCAAGGCATCGACATGGATAATAGGAAACCAAATATCATTTCTTGCCTTTCCCCACGTGTATACCAGTATAGCCAGCCAAAGAAATTGAACCAGATTTGGTCTCTTTGTGCCTGACGCAAAAAACACACACAATACAAAATAATTGGGGCGCAAAACCAAACGACGAGATGGCCTCCATCCTATGATAGTAGTGAGGATGCGCCAAGGTGATGGTGTGGTGCGATGGTGGGCCTGCGCACCTAACTACTTCAAACTTGGCAATTTGTGTTGGACAATAACCATATGTGCCAGACGTCTCATGGAGCCGGGTTTTTTGGGGATGGCTTTTGGCCCACTACAGTAGTACCTGTGCTTTTCAAGTTGCTGACAAAAGGTCGCTCAAGTGAATAATTTGGAAGTGAGCTGTCCACATCGTGCTCATGGGTACTTGGTACACCCAAGGATGGTGCCCCATCTTGCCGCTCAAACCTTGGCTCGACCCATTGTTGAGATGACACATGCAAAATCACTTGGGGATGTTAGCCACCTGCACAACCACTCCCCTGGTGCTGCCGCCTATTCCCTCCACACCAGCTGACAGAGCCAGCGACTGCCCTGCAACGCTGCCATACACCAGTGGCGTCTTTAGACAGCGTACTCCAATGTCCTCCTTGTGGTTGCAGTCGTTGATCCCCCACCCATTGAACGGGCAGTCTGCTGCAATGTTCTCAGCGTCAATGGGGCACTGCACGTCGTCCATCCAGACTGGGCCAGCGCCTCCGCCAACTGTCCCAACCCACGAGGCCCCAGAATACCCTAGGGTCTGACAAACTGCAATGGCGAAATTGGCGCCAAAGTCTTCAACATCCAGGGAGTCATCGCAGACTGTGCCCCAGGTTCCATTGTAGAAGACTTCGACCCGCCCAATGTAGGGCTTCAAGCGGTCTGGGCCCACCAGCCGGATGCCGCAGCGTGCGTTGGATGTGATGTTGGAAGGGGGGGAGCAGAAAGCTGCAGAAATGAGGGGAAATGAAGGTAGTTAAGATTGCATATATTATCAACTTAATATGCTGATGCAATTTTGCACTAGAAACGTTATCCTATAGTTTATAAACGGGACAGGAATTCAGTAAACTAAATTGCTCCAGGCCGGGGTAAGGGTTAACGTTTGCCAGGAGCGGCTTAGGGTTTATATGTGTGAATCGTGATTGGTCAGGTACGCAGAGTCCTTGGCAACTGGAAGGTGGGTTGTGTGCGTGTGTGCACACGAGGAAGGCTTAGGGGACCACGAGTGAGGTGATTATGACCATAATGCAAGGTGATCCAATGGCAATCGTATGCTCAATATATGGATGAAATTGTTGTATACTCACTGCCAAAGGGTGGTGGTGGGCTGGGTGGGGGGGGGCTTGGAGGAGGTGTTGGTGGTGGGGAAGGAGGTGGAGGGGTGGGGGGAGGGGGTGATGGTGATGGGGGTGGCGGTGAGGGTGGCGAGGGCGGTGGTGGGCGAGGGATGGTGGTGGGCGGGGGGATGGTGGGGGCGGGCGTGGGGATGGTG
>JAULBX010022299.1:0-75058 GCA_032358255.1 Heterotrichella gracilis | reverse complement strand
GGGAGGGGGCCGTGTGTGTCACGTGGGGAGGAAGAGGAGGCAGGAGTTGGGGGTGCAGGGGGGTGGGAGGTCCCATTTATGAGGAGTGGGGATCATCATTGGGTGGGGGCTTGAGCAGGGTCTGGAGGTACCGCCATATGCACCCTTAAAGGTTCCCGCCACATGCACCCTCAAAAGGTTCCCGCAATTTCTCCCCGGATGTGAATACCTGCATGGATTACCCCCCCTGGTTCCCGCCAGTACCCACCCACCCACCCTTACAGTAATTTAAAGGCGCAAATGTTCCACTGTGCGTCCTCCCCACCTTACTCTCCTTCCTCTCTTCCCCCCTGCAGGCCCAGCCCCGCAGTGAGGACGAGGTGTATGTGCTGGCCACCCTGGACTACGTGTTTGAGAGGAATCCCAACTACACGGTGCTGGGACAGGGGGAGAACGAGTGAGTGGGGAAATGGGGAGAAGAGGGGAGGGGGTAAACATGGACGCCTGTATGTAAATGAAGGTCCCAGGGAGGGCGACATGCCTTTGAGAAGGACCTGCACTATCGGCGTAGAGCCCTGCATGCATGCTTGCGTGCCATGCAATGCAATGTTTAGTGTGGTGGGTGTAGGGCTTAAATTGCACAAAATGATAATATATTGATGAGTGCATGGAGGTCAACAGCGCACACCGTTCTCCTCTCAACTCTCACCGCATCTTCCCCCTCCCCCAGGATCATCGGCGTGGAGCACATCCTGTCTGCCCTGGAGTGCATGGGGGTTGACAATGCCCGCATCGAGATTGAGGGGGGTGCAGAGATCCCAGTCATCGACGGCTCCTGCCAGGGCTGGTGCGTGGATGTGCACATGGCGGGGCTCAAGCTGGCGGCCTATGGGGACAAGGACAAGGTGAGCTTTAAGGGCTTAAGGTTTAGGTTTAGGGTACTTCTGCGTGGATGTGCATATGGAATTGTTTTTTGGGTTGAGGTTGTAAAGGGGTTGTGGATGTGCACATGGCTGGCCTCAAGCTGGCAGCATATGGGGACAAGGACGAGGTGAGGGTAGCCCTCTCTTGTCTGCTGGCGAGTTTGCACACGCACTGCAACCTCTGTGCATATCTATCCCCTTGTAATCCAGAAGCATTCTCCCTCACCCACAATTCATCCCAATCCAATCCAACCTGTCCAAATTTCCTCGATCCAATTTATTCCACTTTGCGTTGTTTTAAACCTAAATTTCAAATCCCCGCAGATGCGCAAGGTTGCCCTTTCCCCCAAGCAGGTCATCTGAATTTGAATTTTAGTCCAACCTAAATCCAAATCCAACTCTAACTCCAACTCCAATCCCCGCAGGTGCGCAAGGTTGCCCTTGCCCCCAAGCAGGTCATCTCTGTGCGCGACGGGGACGCCTTCCTCACCCTGTACCCCGACACCAAGACCAACCTGTCCTACGGCATAGACCACAAGGAGGAGGCGCCCATCATCGGCAAGCAGTGGTGCTCATGGAGCCCCGAGGAGGATGAGCACTTCAGGTGGACGCTGGCGCCGGCACGCGCGTATGCGCCCTCGATTGCGGTGCGCGGGATACACCCTACTCGTAAACCCTTGGCCCTGGAAGGTGTGAACACTAATACCTGAATGCCGTAAACCCAAAATTCTGCACGCTGTAAACCCTAGACCTTGAATGTTGTATATCCTAGACCCTGGAACACTGTGCATGGCACAAAGGGGTGTACAGACAGTTTCTGGCGCCCACGCGGGCATATGGGTAGTCTGTTGCAGCATGTGGGCATCGCTGAATCTTGAACCTAGGCTAAAGACCTCACACATTGAACCTTGGTTTGTGAGGGTTCCAAGTTTCTCATTGGCATGCGCTCCAGCCTTGCCAATAACTGGAGAGCTCTCCATGACTACTCTCCCTCCACCCTTCCCCCCTCCTCCCTCACACACACCCCTCCTCCCCTCCCCAGGCCCTGATCGAGCTGCGGGAAGCCGGCTACCTCAAGGGGGGTGCCGAGTTCAGCCACGTGATTGGCCACGGCGCCAGGTGGCACGACCCCTCGCAAGTCAGGTTTTATGATGATGAGCCAGTGCGGCACAAGCTGGTAGACCTCATTGTGAGTGCAGGAGGGGGGGTGGAGGCTGGGACTGTGGTTACATGTTGTGATTGGGTAGGATAGGAGTGTTGGGGGGTTGAGCTGGAAGTGATTGAGTGCGGGGTGGGAAGGGGGGCTCATGGCACAAGGTGGTAGGACCCCTCTCAAGTGAGGTTCTTTGATGATGGTGTACCAATTGTGAATAAGGGGAGGGGAAAGGGGAAGAAGGCTGGCTGCGAGGGGAAAAGGGGTGATGTGGGAGGTTAAGAGGGTGGCAGTGCATTTATTAGTTGCAAGTGGCAGAGGGAATGAGGGGGCGGGGTTGTCCTGAGCAAGGGTGGGTATGATGGGAGTGGGTACCAGGAGAAGGGAGCGGGGACGGGGAGGGGGGGGTTCATATTTGGGGGTTGCACGGGGCGGGCTTTCACTGGAGATAGAGGCTACTCTATCTGTCCTCCCTAGGTTGCACGTACGCAGCAACTTCGCATCCATCGTACATCACCACCATCACCTGCCCTCACCATCGCCCCCCCCTCCATCGCAGGGCGACCTGTCCCTCCTCTCCCAGGGCGGCCACTGCGGCCTGCCCCTCGGCCACGTGGTGGCCTACAAGGCAAACCACGACCTGCACATACGGTTCGCGCAGGCGCTCAAGCAGGCGTGCAGCGACGCGGACTACGTGCCGGTGCAGATAAAGTAGGCGGGCGGGTACAACACCCTAGGGTAGGGTTTTGCGCGCAAGAAGGAGGTGGATACCCTAGGTTGGGGTGTTGGTGCTGTGGTATGCGGGGGAATGGGGGGACAGTACGGGCTGGGGTTTTGGAGGAAGAGGGTCGGGGGTGTGTGGGGGGAGAGGGGGGCGGGGAGTGCCCTAAAAATAGCGTGGACACCTTATAGTAGGGAAAGTGCCATGGATGTGGTACGCTATGTGCAGTTCGAGTGTAAAGTGGGGGGGTTCCAATTGCGTAGCCAGCCAGCGCCGCTCAGACTGCAGTGTGTCGGCAATCATTGTGGGACTGGAGTTCTGTGAGTGTTTTCAATTATGAACACAACTTGGGCAATCCCCATGCATTTGCAGTTGCACCTGCTGGCTTTGGTGTGGCGGGTGTGGTGTGGCGGGTGTGCGGGGTTCAAGGTAGCAGTCGACTCTGGGGCCATAACTATCATGTCGCTAACATTTTTGCCGCAGCGGGTGTGCGAATGCTGATGCAGCAATTGTTAAATGACCAATCGTGTAACAGATGCATGCAAACAAAATCAATCGCAATCTGATTCAGTGATCCGACAGTTAACAGATTGAGCATGCCATGCGATTGGACTTCCCCGATCAAATTCTGATGCAGACCTGGTTCCAGGGCTGGCGCAGGCGGAGTGCATCAATATTATATGCCTACAACTTGTGGTTCAACTTGATTGGCATGCCTGCATGCCATGTTGATTGATCATGTTGAATCAATCAGATTGGCAATGCCCCCCGTAGTTCCTGATCATCGGATTGGTTGATTCAATCCAATTTGGCATGGCATGCATATCATGATCATGACATGCACATTGTAACAGCCTAAGCACCTAACTCAACGCATCGCATTCAATAAATATCGTACTACGAGTATTATCGTACTATGAGTCATTGCCAATTGAATTTATTACGAAAGGGCCATGGCACACATACCTTTCTACACAAGGTCCTTCCTAGTAGGGGCATAGTACGCCGCAAAGTTGGTACAAAGGCATAGATATAAAGGCCCCTGGGGGCCACTGGTTTGCTAGGACGAATTGATACACTGCGAATGGGAACTTGTCAATGAGAAGAAAATGGAATCCAATTCGGATACCACGATCTTCCCTGGCTGGGATAATCCAAATACTGGCGTGGAACTACCCATTCAGAACATTTGTTTCATTCTAAATCATTCTGAAAGAAGGGAATATTCTGAATGGGAAGCTCACCGCTAATACTAGTAGCCTAGTAAATCCGACCAAAGAATACAGCGGCGACCGGAGTGGATTCCATTATCTTCAATTTATCACAAGCAAGAAAGAAATCACCTTTAACGCCAAACTTCGTGTTTTTTGCGCGGCAACATCTGATTCATGAAACTTTGAGTTTTATTTTCACCCCCCTCCGTGTGGGCCCATGCAAATCCCTGGGCTTCAGCTGCGCTGCGGCTCATGTGGCAGGTGCCCATGGTCATCCCCATGCACACGCCCCTCATCACCCCCCACCCCACCACCACCACCACCGCCCAACCCATGCGCCCCCGCCCCCCGCGGCCGCTTTGCCAGCAGCCTCGCCATGGCGGCAGCACGCTTTTCCTCCTCGGCCCTCACCAGGGTGCAGGCCTCAGAGTTCAGCCTGGAAATGTCCCTCCCCACCATTGAATTTGGGGCGATGACCGTCCCCCCCACAATATGGACCCCTTGCATAACTGTTGCGGAATCTCCCAGGGTTACATTGTCCCCCAGGCATGCTTCTGGGCAAACGCTTGTGTTGTCGTGGAGGGTGCAGCTGGCGCCAATAGCTGCGTCGTGGCCTGCGGGTGGGGGGTGGGGGGTGGGGGGCAGGGCAAGCTGTCAGCGGGTGGATGGCATGGGTGGGGGGCAAGGTCTGCAAAGGGGTGGCGGCGGTGTGGGCTGCAGGGATGTTCCACATGGCAACACCCCATGGCAGGTGATTGTTTACTGCTGTAAATACTGGTAGGGGGGTGTCAGTAAGGATGAAAGCACCATGCCACATTGACCCCCCTCACCACGCATGGTCAGGGTACAACGTACCTGCATTCAATACGGTAGACACTGTCACAATGCAAAATGCATACCGTGCACACTCCCCAACTAACTCGAGGAATCAAATGCTTCATCCAGATCAACACAGGTCTTGGACCAGGTGCAAACCCTACAGCAGCTTGTCTCACCCTGCTGGCCCGACCCCGCACCAGTGTTTTCTCCCTGTTCATCACAAATAAATTCAAATGGATTCAATTTTTATTTGAAATTGTCTTTCTAGTTTGTCTTATATAAGACCCCAACCCTGCACTAAGGTTTCCCTCCTGCGCGCACCGATGTGCACCTCCTCCCCTGTGCCGCAGCCGTCCCCAATCACTGTGTCGCCCGCCACCCCTCGGTCGATGTACGACCTGGCACCAATTGTCACTCCATCCCCCACCACAACCAAGCCCCGAGGTGCCTCCAAGCCCTCACCCAGGCTCCCAGACCCATGGTCGCCTGCAACGGGGGGAGGTGTATGTCACTTCCCTACTGGAGTAGATTCAGCACCAATATGCCACAGAAACATCACATCACCTGCAGCACCACTTTACATGCATGCGCAAGGTGCTGCCGATTATCACACTTGCTCAACAGCTGTTTTAAAGTACACAACTTGCTGTGCAGTGCCGTGAGCCAGGCCAGTCCCTGCGGTTGAGGCAGGGAGGTGCTCATGGTGTCTTTCTTTGGGGTATTCAGTGGCATTGATATGTCCCCGATTGACCTGCCCAGGCTCGCACTGGTCCCCACCATGCCGCTCTCCACTCGGATATACCATGATTGCATCAAACTTGCAAGTTAACTACAAATATAAAACTATAATCACTGTTTAAGAAATTTTTATATTTGAATAAATACAAAATGTCTATTGCTGCCCCGACCCCCGCTAGGAAGATACAAAAGCATGCCTTTGCAACAAGGATATAATAGAAGGGTACCCTGCCACCCACCAATGGAGGTCCCTTTCCACAGAGAGCAGTCCTTCCCCACACGGCACCAATCCACATCCACAACGCTTGTCAAGACAGTGCCCTCACCCAGGTGGGCGCAGGGGCCAACGATGCTGTAGGGGCCGATGACGCAGCCCGCACCCACCACCGCCCCAGCATGCACCACCGCACCAGCCTTCACCACCTGGGTGGGAGGGTGGGGGTGGTAAGGTGGGGCCTACATCCCAAACCTTTGACAGGTTCTGGTGCAGTGTGTGTATGAAAGCCACTAGGCACTACAGCCTACACCCTGAAAGGTCTGTACCATAAAGTTACAAGTTGGGGAGGGGTTGCATGCTGCGACCCCTACCAAACCCCCAGTTTGCATGCTGCAACCCCAACCAAACCCTGTGCTTCATCCTGCATCCGACACTGATTTATTGACTGCTGTGCATTAACTGCCAAGGCAGGGGCATACGAGGGGTACCAGGATGAACAACATTAGGAACCTAAGATGTGTGGTTTTAGTCATATACACCATAGTGCCCATGCCCTGGGCCCCTCACCGCTGTGTCATCCACCTGAGCTCCTTGCTCCACCAGCCCCCCTCCCTGGGGCCACACCCGGAAGGTGCCTGGGGGCCCGGGGCGTGGGGTTGGGGGCTGCTGCCCTGGCCGGTGGGAGGCCACCCTGCGCAGATGGGCACCCAGTGTGGGGGCATACAGTGACTACTTGTTGCTTGGCGCATGTATGTATCTGGTGCTCATATTTTGATCCGCTGCAAGGCCTGCTAAGTGGCTGTATTACTGTAGTGGCAAAGTGGGTGCAGCATGCATGCATCGGTTCCGGGGTTTCTACCGGTCGCCTCCGACACCAGCACTGTAGGCTGGACCACTTACTTGGTACATCGGCAAATCTTGGGAACGGTCATCCGTGGCTTTCCTTGCGCAAGGAGGAGGTTGTGGGGCCTTGGTTTCAGTGCAAGGGATGGGGCTCCGATTGGCCGATGCAACGCATAGGAACCCCCTGTTGTCGCCCGCAGGCAGCGAATCTGACATGCCATTGTCGCTTTGGTGTCTGCAATTCAATGTGCTTTCTGTCAGAGTCTAGTAGGCCTGTACTAAAGTTGAGTCGACACCTCCCTCAACTTCAAAGCTAGGTTCGGAACCCTTCTACTTCACGCGAAGGTACCAGGCAATGCGTGTGAGTAAAGCCTTTCCTCAAAAACATGGCAAGAGGCAAGTTGCAGTGATAAGGGTTATATTTTTGGCAAACTTGATAAACAAACGTCGATGGGCATGTCAGGCAACAGAGTCTTGCAGCGTGATAAATTTCCTGGCAGTCTAGTTGCAGGTTAACAACTGCATAACAACGTTTCAGCCGCCAAGGGCAAAGACATCAAACTTGCTAGCAAAGTAGCACGAGGTATGAAGGAGGGTGCATTCCTCCAGGCACCCCACCCACCACCGGGCTAGATGCATGTGGGTTAAAGATGAGTACCGCAGAGCAGTCTGTTACTGAACAGTATCCGCAGTTGACTGCCTTGCCCGACCTCAGATGCCTCTCCCTCGTCAGCGAGACCGAGCTTGATGAGTCTATTGACGTAGCGGAGCCAGTGCTAGCTCTGGCAGCCACCGCCGAGAAGGAGCACCGGGTCAGATACGCATCCCAGCTCTACGACAGTGTGAGTAGATATTTGATTGCAAGCGATCCCACGCCTTGTCGTGACACAACGCCTAAACATGAACGACATCCCCAACATGCCGTAAGAATGCATGCATATATATGCCCTGAAATGCATGCATATGGATGTCAGACCCAAAACATACACACAAGAGCCCTCCATTCCCCTTTCAGATACTGGACATCGATCCCAACCAGAAGGAAGCTTTGAGCCTTGCCATCCACCTATGGAACCGAGCGGGTCGGCCAGAAAAGGCGCTGCCCCTTGCCGAGAGGGCAGTGCAGCACTACCCACAGGAGTGGCCCTTCAAACAGCTGCTAGGAGAAACGCTATGGTAGGAGGGAAAACCCATTTGCCGTTTTCATCTTCTTGACAAGCATGCAGTTGGGCGGCCTTATGAGGCCTCATGATCACATAGTTAGGGTGGTCTGCCCACTAGGGTTCACCCTCCGAACCCTAATTGCACCGCATTCACCACCCATCATTCCCCTCTTTGTTCACCCGTACCCCACCCCCTTGGTCCACTACGCACCCCACCACTCTATCTGCATTGACCCACCGTGCATCCCACACCTTCACCCCACTCCAGGGCTAGGGGCCGCCTGTAACTTCCCCCTCCCCCCACCCCACCTACCCACCTGTCTCAGTGTGCTAGACCGCCACCAAGACGCCCTCCAGGCCTACCGCCAGGCCCAGGCCATCGCGCATGACCTCCCCGCCACCACCCGTGCGCAGCGCCACTCCCTCGCCGCCGCCACTGCTCGCACGCTGCGTGTCCTGGGCCCTGCCCACTGGCCAACAGCTGCGTCCCTGGTTGGAGACATACTGGAGCAGGACCCGGTGCAGCCTGAGGCGCTGTTTGAGTATGCACAGGTACCAGAATATACAATGGAAAATACATTTATTGTTTGAATTTAAAATTATGTAAATTTATAATAAAATTTGATCAATCTAAAATTAAATGTTTACAATGTAGGTCCATGCTGGATGTTTGCGCAACATCACCCCATTACACACCGTCCGTGCATCACCATATGAGACACGCTACACAATATCCCAATACAACTGCCCGCAGATCGTCCTGAGCATCACACCCCATCATATCCAATATCTGAACCCTAAACCCTAAGCTACTCGTGCCTTCACAGTTAGCCCTGGCCACCGGCCGTCCCCTCGACGCCCTCCACGCCCTCCTCCCCTTGCTGGCGCCGCCCCCCACCACACACCCCACGCCTCACCCCACCACACACACCGCCACCGCCACCACCCTTGCGCAGTGCCTGGCCAGCAGTGGGGGGGTGGCTGCCCTGGTGGCCCACCTTGCGCCAGCTGGCACTCACTTGCCTGCTGCCCTGGCCTACCTGGCGGAGGTGGTCAGGGACCATGGGGGCCTTGCATCAGCCACCGAGCTGCTAAGGTATCAATACGCAGAGCCAAATGGAAACCCTAGACCCTAATCGAGGAAACCCAAAAATACCTGGAGCATCTTGGAAACTTCAGACCCTAGAACCCGAGAAAATACCCTGGACACAAAATGTTTCGAGAAGGATTGGCCATGAATTGCCAGGTTGTGACGTGAACAGACTCCGTCAATCGCTAGGAGGATATGAAAATATTGCATTTAATTTCCTTCTACCCAGGGATCTTGCATCAATGTAGCGATTTGCCATTTTCAGCTCGCATTCCACGCACATACAGCCGCTTGAGATTCCACTGGCCTCCTGATCCCGCCCCGCCTCCCGCCCCGCCTCCCCCCTCTTTCATCCCCTCCCAGCTCCCAACCTACCTTTGCTCGCAGGCTTGCAGTTGCGCGGTATCCCCACCACCCCGGCTACGCACTCGACCTCATGCACTGCCTGGAGGCGCAGGGGGAGTATGGGCAGGCGCTGGGGGTGGCGCTGGGGTACCTGGCAGGTGGCAGGTGAGGTGTGGGCGTGGCGGGGGCCATCAATGGCTGTTTGATGTGGTACATGTGTAGGAGGTGGCGGTAGCGATGGGTCGTTGGTGGGGTGCAGGTGGGGTGCAGGTGGGGGCGGGGACCAAGGGTGGGAAATGCAAATGGAGATGGTAGCGCGGACCGGCAGCAGCAGCAGAGGTCATATGGGTGCTGCATAATGTGGCGAAGATCAGATAGACCCCTTTTGGGATGAGTAGGAGTTGTACCCTAATAGGGTGAGCAGTAGGGTAATCCCTAACGAGGTAAACGGCCGGTGGGATCTAATAGGGTCTGTACTTTCCTGCCATGACTTTGCTTTACGCACCCCCCTTACCACTACATGTGGCCCTGCTAGAACCCTATCGGCCCTGCCAAAACCCTGACTGGTGCCAAAACCTCACATCACAGCATCCAGCAGCATTGCTCAACGGCCCCTGCTGCCTGCAGCGTCCAGGTGGCAGACCGCATTGACCTCCCCTGTGTCCTCAAGCTCTTAAAACCCCTGGCGGCATGTGAAGGGGCGAGAGGCTACCGGGCATGGCTCGCGGCGGATGCGTCTACCTGTGCAGGGCTGCAGGAGCCTGGCGGGTGTGGCGGCATCAGCTCCAGACCGCGGGCACCGGTTGAATACACAGCGCACCAACTGAGCGAGCTGGCCATTGCCTGCACAGCTGCTAAGGTGAGGTGCTCTGGTGCCAGCCTGAGGGCCCCTGACTCCGCCTTGTGTTCCTTTTCTTGGTTTCTGAGTTACTCCCATGTTGGAAACAATGCTGATCGTGCATTCCTGGCCATGGCTTGTGCAGTGCACACTGCCAGGTACAACTCATGCATCTAAAAACCCTAAACCTGAAACCTAACCCCTACATTGTACTTAGCATTGCAGTAATCTCGCTTTATACGGTAAACTCAGCCCAAACCTCCCTCGCCCCTCCCCTCCCCACCACCCAGGTCTCCTTCATCGCGGGTGCCCCCGCTACCGCCCACGCCCTGGCCACTGCCCTGCACCCCGCGCGCCTCGCCGCCGCCCCCCCGCTCTCCTCATCTGCCATCCGAAATGAGTCAGCATTCTGCGGACTTATTCGACAGCTGGCGGCACATGACGGCTTCCACCTGGCATCACATGGACCCCTAGGGACGCTGACATATGGGCATTGTGGGGCATCCAGTGGCCACCATTTAGCGCCATGTGATGACCGTGCGATGTCCGGTGATGGTGCCCACGAGGGGCAGAATGGTGGTCAAATGGCAACGGATGTGGATCATTGTGGTCATGTGGCATCAGATGTGGAGCATGTGAGGCAGAATGGCGGTCAATTGGCACCAAACGAGGATCGTGCTAGGCAGAATGGTGGTCAAATGGCATTAGATGTGCCAATTGGCGACCATGTGATGCCAGGTGGCGGTGGTGCCATGTCAGCTGAGGGCCATTTGGCGCCAGCTGGCGATGCCACATTGGATGCCGAGCCGCTGTATGTGCTGGGGGATTCACACTGCCTGACAGGTAGGCAGAATGCAGGGACCTTTTCATGGGGTTGAAGGTGCAAATTCTCAGATTAGGGTTACGGTTGAGGGGACAAGGGGCCCTCGTGATCGCTTTCTCACTCTACCAAGTCCTTTCCAATTTGTTTTCCATGCCCCTTTAGAATGGCGCCGGTGTGTATGGCTTCAGTCTGAATGCATGCTCCCTAGGCGCCTGCCTGGATGCCCAGTGTGAGCAGTTGCTCCCATGCTGCACGATTCCCTACATCCTTCTCCCTCTCACCCCCTGCAGGTACGTGGCATGTGGTGTCGCCACGTGGCACCCCCCGCATGCTGGTGCCGCTCCTGGCCACAGGCTGCAAGGCGTGGCACCTGAGGCCAGGGGGGTTGATGCACACCAAGGCAGCTGTGGAGGGGCACTGCGGGCGGCTGCCCAGGGGGGCGCAGGTGGGGGCAGGGGCAGGGTGTGATATGGGGTGGCCAGTGGCCCGCTTGCTAATGATTAAAGTTGCCCTAAAATAAATTACAACATGGTTCAAAAATGGACACGGTGCATCACATTCCCCATAATGCTCAGTGATATTGTTTTTTCAATATTGTTTGTTTATTTCTATAGATGACTTGTCGCTTGTATGTGGCGGTCTGATATGGTACTACCATACTAGACAACCTTGCCGGCCTACTATCAATAGCAGGCCACCCCAGCATGGGAGTGCGGATTGAGTGCCTCCCCTGTACCCAGGTGGTTGTCATCCTGGGTGAGCTGGACTGCTGGGAGGGGCTCCAGCAGGCAGTGGAGAAATGCAAATACGACACCATCGAGGAGGCGATCCAGCACACAGTGGCCATCTATGTGGATGCGCTGTGGCGCCTGGCGCGTGCGCATGGGGTGCGGTTGTGGGTGCACCCGGTGCCCCCGGTGGTGGGTGCCAGTCGGAGGGTGGTGGCGCGGTTCAATGGGGTGCTGCGTGAGCGGGTGGGGGTTGGGAGGGGGCCGATGGCCGGTGGTGGTGGTGGGGGGGGGATTTGTGAGCCACTGGAGGGTGTGTTTGGCACTGGTGCTGGGATCGCTGCTGGTGGTGATGGTGTGGGGGGAGTGGGGTGGCTGGACATTGCCGCACTGATGGTAGGTGAGGGCGGCAGTGGCTTGGACCCTGGTCTGGTGTTGGATGAGGTGCACATGTCCCCTGCTTACCTGCCACTGCTGGAGGAGGCGCTGAGAGCTGTATTGTAACTAAACCCTGTCATCTTTATTCTGTCAGTACTGACGAGTATGGTTCACTTGTTGGAGCCCCGCTGAAGTGTTGTCCAAGGTGCAGCTTATGCACGGTAGGGTGGCAGTACTGACTGACCAGTCGGCTGGGTAATCGGTAAGCTTGTGTCCCCCACCCGAAATTGTGGGTCCATCCCACCGTGGCACAAGCAACGCTGCGCAAAAACCTGGCCAGACCATGGCAGGCTGCAGCTTAGTACAGCAAGTTTCGTGGATTATTGACAGATCTACAGGCCTACGCTGCAGCATCCAAAATCTTCACACAGATACATTAAAGTTGGCGGAGGTTACGGGAAAATTATTTTGAGGTGTAGGCACATGGATATCCCCATACCGATAAAAAAAACTCCTGCCGCCCAGGGTCTGCTATCACTATCTATTATAGAACACGCGCTAACTACTGCGAGTTGAGAGGTAAAATTAAAAATATGGGGCACACTGTCTGTCAACATACACCCTATGTGTACCTTGGCCGGACGTAGTAGTAGGTTAAAGCAACATGTGGATGCATGCATGCATGTGCATGCATTGTATCCATGCCCAATTCGTGTATGCCCGTGTTGTGGGTATGGCCCGATAACTGATAGCTGATTAAACCCAGGAACCTGATAGCTTTGCTATCTATCAATATTGACAAAGAGGACGGCATGACTTGGGTTTAGGGTTTACTTTCAAAAAGAGGGCGGCCGTCCTGCATCAGGCCCTAGGCGTGTGGATACACCCTTCCTCGATCTAGGATCCCTGGCAAAGGCATACGGCTTTGCAACAGATTCCCTGCTCAGACTCAAAACAACGGTCGGTGAGTGTTCGGTTAGGGCAGCAGACCGCAGCTTGAGCCTTGAAACTCTTTGCGAACAGCTGGGCGCAACAGCAGGGTCCCAACAAACCCCAATCACTGTCAGCGGCACACCTGCAGAAGGTGAGTTGTTAGGAGTTATACTGCACCTGTATGCTACTAGGTTGTATGGTACTGGGGTGTTAGCAGCTCACATGTGTGCATTTCATGGCTGTCCGCCTAACTTCACCACAGCTTTCTACAGAGGTTTTTGGCAGCAATATGTTTTGCAAGCCATATTTGTACAGCTATGCGCATAGCCCGTACAAAACAAAAGCCACAAATGTTATCCTGCAGGTGCTACCAGCGACTTGGTTGCCCTTATATTGCCTGTGGTGGTCAAGTTCTTCACCTATTCAAGCAACCAGCCATCGACACCCAGACTCAAGCAGGCTCAGTTCAAGGCACAGCTTGTTAGTGCACACAAAGCAAAACTGTGGGATCGCGGCGAAGGGAAGCTGGTGTGCATGTTGCTGGGCATTGGTTTGCCCGTCTGCTTGGTAGATGCCGGGCATACCTTCAAGCACGCCTGGGAGGAATTCGTCTTTGATTGGATGGGTTTTGACGACATTGACGACCCTGTCAATGGCTTGCTCCTGTTCAAGCCCATCAAAGCTGCCTTTGATCACATTCAGCTGTGCTTCCTTGAGGGCTGTGAAGGGCAGATGGTGTGCCGCATTCTGGACCCTTCCATCAGGAACCAGAAGCTGGTGCAAGCTTTGGCTGCAATAAAAGGCATTTACAAGCCAGGTGAACCCAGTTACAATTTTTTCACTCAATTCTTTTCATTGGCGAAGACAATTGCAGTGAAAGGCACTTCAAGCCGACAAACGGCTCAATGCCCTGTGTGTTGCCCATGAAGGGCACACACTTCTGTTGACAAGCGTACTTTAGGAAGGATGCAGCCACTGACAGTGGCCACACGCCATGCATTCATGTCTGTCGCAAGGCGCTGTCAGGTGGTACCTGCTTGCTTCACACTGCCCCCACTGCCAGGCGCCAGCCCCATATAAACCCCTGTCAACCAGGTCCCACATAATGCAGACGTGCCATTGGGTACCAGGCCTGCCCAGGCACCTCAATGAGTTGACAGTAATGCATATGCCTAGGCAGCCTGGTGTGATAAATGCTGGCCAACCTGTCTGCATAGCTGTTATTCTGGTTGATTGCACTGCCTGTGAACCAGTTGCGTTCCCTGTTTGCAGGTGGGTACACATGCGCAGAATGGGCAAGATGGTGGTCAGTTGCAGGCGCACTGGGGGACATGACCTTTGGAGACTTGGAAGGCAAGGTGCTGTGTGGGGCTCGTCCAGGACTGCAGTTGAGGCCGTACAAGCGCTGCCTGTGGTTCCATGCGCAAATGTCTGTCCATCATGCAAAAAAGCGGTGGGGCTTCCCAAAGGAGGAGGAGGTGAAGGATTTCTACACACCGGATTTTGCGTTGGGGTCACGGGAGAAGGTGCTCGACTACTTTCAGAGAATGCTGTAGGGCGCCTTGTTATGTTCGTACTGGTTAGGGTTTCAGGTCACCTCGCTTTCCGTAGGTTTCAGGGGTGTCCTTGGGTTTATGGTTTAGGGTTGGGTGCGTAACATTTTCACTCACCATGGCTACCCACACACCCTGGACATTGTCTCAGTTCAGTCTCAGATTTAAGGTTTCTCTCATTTGCGGTTGAGTTTAGAATAGTTCGGCAGCATCATGTGCATCATCTTGCTCTGCTACCATTGTCAATCCCCCAAAGGGCGCCTCCTTCTACCCACGGTGTTGCACCCTCAGCAGGGTATATCCGACTCTTGAGTCCGCTTTTCTGTGGCAGAGGGTGTAGCACTGTAGGTAGAAGGAGGCGCCCTTGGGGGATAGACAACAGAGGCACCACCTAGGCAGCTAGCTACCTAGCTTGCTCAAGCAATCCTACTGCCTGGAATGTCCCTGGACGCATTGTGCTACCAAATGCTACTCGGCATGGGGTACTAAGTGGGATCCGCTGCCAATTGCTGTCGATGCGCATTTGCTCTGTAGAGGCAGGCCATGATCAAGTCAGAACGTGGCCCTCATACTGCCTGGTCAGGTTGCGCAACCAAGTGCTACTTAGGCCGCACGCCTGACTTGATCATGGCCTGCTTTCTACCGAGTGCATATGCATTGAGAGCAATTGGAAGCGGATACCACAGCACGCAGTGTTTCACTATGCACACTGTTCCATAGTGAAGAACAATATCTCTCAGACTAGCATGCCATGCAATAAGAAAACATGATACAATGTTTAACAAAATACGGTAACTACAAAACAGTGCAACCGTGTGTCAGCGCCTGTCCCAATAGTGAAGCCTGTCTGTGAAGTGTGCCACCCACTGCCTAAACTGTGGTGACAGCAGCAGCAGCGCTACTCCATCCACGCCCATCACCCACACCAAACCTCACAATCTAGCAGGTCAACATCCCCTGCTTCCTCCTCGTGGGGATGGTGAGCTGCATACACATGAGACCCACACCCCACACCCGATTCCTCCCAGCCAGGCCACCCACCATCAGCTGCCAACACCACCCGCCCCGCTCCATCCCACCACAGCCCCTCCTGCCCTGCGCCTGGCCTTCGGCTGGCCACAACCTCATGCCATGAGTCATGGCACCCGCGGCAGGAGCCGGGCGGGCAACTTGCCCTGTGGCTCAGTCCTGCATGCAAGCAAGAAAGCAAGCAATTCAACTGCCACCAGCTGGCAATGCCAAAGTGCAACAATCCTAGATGAATAGGCGGGGACTAGAAGCAAAGGGACGTGGATTTGAACTAGTAAAGTATAAAATGATTAAAAACAATACAACACAATATTCAGCTGTTTGCTAATGTACATGGGCCACACATCACAGACTCACCTCTCTGCGTGCAGAGGGATCACGATGCGGGTTGCGTTGCGAAGGAAGCAGTCGGTGAAGGGCTCATCTACGGTCTGCAGCTCGCCGCTGATCCCATTGTTAAAGTGCACGATGGTGCTGGCGATGTCCTTTGCATCTACCCCGGGGAAGAGGCTGACGATGAAAGGAAATAGCTCCTTAAGGTCATTGGCTGTCCCCTGCTTCATACAGAAGAGACTGATGGCAAGGCGCGCATACACAGCCTCCCCGTTGCCCACCTCCACCTGCAGCCAAGGCAAAGGCTCTTGCCACACAACCCTGAAAAATAAACCCTAAACGCCTCTTGCGTGAACACATATCCATTTTACACCATGTATGACCATACTACTCAATTAGGGTTCAGGTGCACTGTGGTAAAGTGCATGTGCAAGTGCAGGGTTTAGGGTGTCCAGTGCTCACCCTGAGCAGCAGCTCGCGGTCAGCCTGCGACTGCTTTAGGGTTTAGGGTTTAGGGTTTAGGGTTTCCAGTGCTCACCCCGAGCAGCTGCTCGCGGTCAGCCTGCGACTGCTCAGCCTCCTGCACCCTCGCTGCTTCCTCCCTCTCCACTGCCCTGACCCTCGCCTCCTCTTCGTCTTTTACCCAGTCCACCCAGGAGTAGACAGAGCAGACTCCAGCAGTTATGAGCCAACTGGCTAGGGCGTTGAAGAGCACCTACAACACACGTAAGCAGGGTAAGCAAAGGCTCTGTGCATACACACAGCAACAAAGTGGGCTGGGTTGGCCAAATTCAATCGTACCTGGACCTCTGCTGGCATCTGAGCCAGCCCTCCCACCACAAGGTGCGTGGTGGGTGGGCCCAGGGACACTCCCACAACTGCGGGGATGACGATCTGAGGCACGTCGGCCCAGGCCACCAGAGGCACGCCCAGGAAGCGCATGCGCCCCTTACGCACCTGCACGATGGTCAGAACGGTCCAGTGCACAGCAGTTTGGCAAAAACAGCAATTCATTGCGGGCAGGCTCGTGGAGCACACCAAAACACCATGCACCTGCTGGTCGTCAAGGGATGCGCACACTGTTGGCCGTGCCAGCGTGCGCCCAGCTCTGGGGGTTGGGGTTAGGGCTTTACCACGCAAGCGCGCAAAGGCAGGGCAATTGGTGCTTGGAGAGTGTGTGACCGTGGTGGTGCAACTGCAGTGGTCCTGGCAAGCATGCTGCTGGAGGCCAACTCTGCTGTGACGCTTTGGGGTTCCAAGGGGAATCTACAACACGCCTGCTGCGTTGAAGGGTGGCTGCAAAGTGGCCAGCCTGCCTCTGGATGCCTTGGGGGGCGTTAGGGCTTCATGAGGAGTGCAGTCACGGTAAAACTGGCTGCAGCTGGGTTGCTCCACAGGGCGTGCACAAAGTTGTCATACAGGAAAGATGCTAGCAACCCACTTCACGCAAAAACAAGTTCTTTCTTTCTGTTGTGGTCCTGTTCGTGGCACCAAGGCTTTTTGCAAAGCCAGCAGGTTTTGTAACACTACGTCACTGCGAAAAAGAATATTGAAACAATACAGAGCGACCTGGCAGACCCTATTAGCTGCCGCCCCTAGTTAACGGCGTTAACCACTGCGAGTTTAGCCATCGGAAGCTGGCACACATTGTCGGTCAACATACACACCCTGTATTGGCCGAGCGTTGGCATCTTGAACCAACACTGGTGGCAACAGATGCATGCATGCATGCATTGCATCCATCGCCGTTTCGTGTGTGCCCGTCCTATGGGTATGTCCCGATAACTGATAAACGATGAAACCTAAAGCTGCCGCTGAGTTGGCTGCATATAAGGCAGACTGATGCCACTATGACACACCACCACTGGGCTTGACGAGATGGTCGCCTCGACGCCACCAGGTGCTGTACGTTTTTGCTTGCATATTGCATCGAAAGCTTTTGCTGGTTTTAATTCACGAACAGCCCTTTATCTGGACCCTTGCGCTTGGTCATATTGGGTTAGTGCTGTGTACCCAACGGCATCTCAGCCTGCACAGCACCCATGCCCTGCCCTGCCATGCCCAACCCCTGCCATGCCCAACTCCAGCAGCACCACCACCACCGCTGCACAACCCACCACCATCACCATTTGCACCACACCACCAATTGCAGCACCACCACTCGCACCACCAACACCGCCACACCACCACCATCGCAGACCCTGCACCCTCTGCACGTACAAGTTTGCATGGCTGACCCCAGGGGACGACCCCGTGGCAGCTTATCGCCCCATGTCATGTGCCTATCGCCTGGCACCTGCGTCCAGAGGCCCCAGGGATAGCATTGATATTGCTGCACTTTTGAAATCCATCCCTCCTTTCCTGCCCACAGGCGCCATCAGCCCGGATACCAGCCATGGCCACAGATGCTGCAATCAGCGAGCTTCGCAAAATCACAGCATCGCCCTCTGGCGACGCAGCATTGGAGCACTGCTGGTCCTCGTCCTCGCTTGGCCAATACCCTCGACAGGGTTTCCAACCAAGCTGCTGCACCCCGAGGACTTCAACCCCCGCTTGGCAAACCCTAGGGTCCCTATTGTGGTGGAGATGACGGACCCTCAACTTGAAACCAGCGAGCAGGAGGTGGAGAAAAGCTCAGCGCGCAAACATGCGCACCACCACAAAGTCGGGAAGCTGGCCCGACCACATGCCCGCATTGATGGTGGCGCAGGCGTCGTGACCCAAACCACTGTTGGTGATGGTGGTGGTGGTGGTGTGGGCAACGCCACGGGTGGCGGTGGTGCCTGCGAGGGGGCGCCAGTTGGGTTCGACCACGTGCACAGGGTTGAGACGGTGGTGGATGGTCAGGTGTTCCTGGTGTCGGCCTTTGAGGACCCACGCTACCCCGAGCAGGACCAGGTGAGTAGGGATTCTGGTGAACCCTAACAGGTGAATAGCAGGGAGGAGGAATTCCATATCTAGTAGTGCCCGTCGGTGCATGTGCCTGCATAATGGAGGTACAACGACGCAGTTGCGACAAGGGATTGGTACATCTCTGCAGCCAAGTAAAAGAGAGCAAGTAATGCAGTGCGTGCATGCTGTTGCTGATATTACAGACATAAGATCTGCATATTGCTCCCATGGGGAATCTGGTGCTGCTTTTTTTGTATAACCCTCTGCATCTGCAGAGTGATGAGAATTGCGAGATCTTCTTGCAATCGTATGTGTTAATTGCATGCAAAAATGTGGTTGTAGTCGCACCTGCAGGGTGATGGGGGTGACAAGGTGTACGTGCAATTGCACTTGTTGAGTGCATGTGATATTGTGGGTGCAAGTGCGACTGTAACAGCACCTGCAGGGTGATGGGGATGGCAAGGTGTATGTGGTTGCTGTGCGGCGCACCAGCTACAGCTCAGAGGTGCAGTGCTTGGTGTGTGTGGCGCCGGGCTACGAGGGGCATGTGGGGGGAGATGTGGCGGGCAGCGCAGGCATCACCAAGGTGGAGACAGGTAGGAGGGGATGGAGGGGGGGGATGGAGGGCTGGTTTCACGCCTGTGTTGGTGGTGCTGGGTGGTGTGGAGTGGGTGGAGTGGTGTTGGTGTGGGGTGGAGTTGCATGCACCACACATGGATAGGAAGCGAGCGCAAAAGTCCATATGGCCCACATGCAGCCTCAAAACCCTAAACCCTAAAACATGATGCTCATGTGCAACCTCATACCCTCAAACCCTAACTCTAGGGTGCTCACATACATGTGGTCCACATGCAACTTGCCCTATGGTATCACATGAGCGGCACCCAAAAGAAAGAAAGGAAAAGAAGGTGCCAGTGTTTTGGCAGGGAGACCCTGCGCGCATCTCCCCCACGTGTAGTCCCTTACCGACTCCGCATGGCGCAGGATCTGGGGGGACCACCCTGTGCGCCCTGAGCACCCCCATTACCCTAATGGGGTTTGGCGACAACCACGACAATAAGTTTGACACCATGCGCCTGCACTGCCCGCTGGCCAAACCCTTGCTAGGGTTGGGCCTGGTGGTGACGCTGGTCCCCCCCGGGTGGCGCTGGGAGGAGTTTGAGGTGGGTGGGTGTGATACCGTAAGGACCAAGGGAGGGGCAACTTACCACTGGTGAAAGCAGGTGATGTGATGCCACCTTGCCACGTCACCCGTATGGCATGCATTTAAACTTGACATTTGTGGCCATTTTAACATGTAACCAATGCCAATGTACCAATTTATCACCATGTAGTAGTCCAGTAGAAGGAAGGAAACTTACCAATGCAGGAGGCAATGTCAGCTTCATGCTGACATGTGTGCTCGCTGCCCACATGCACTGTGCGTGAGTCACCCCTCCTGCACTCATCATCCCTAGTCCCTCCCTGATGACAAAGTGTTTGCACCCCCCTTTTGCAGTCATCCTCCTTCGCAAGCACCCTCCAGGGCCAGGGCAGAGTGAAGGGGTTCATAGCAGTGGAGGTTTCCTCCCCAGGTTCCAGGGATCCCCACGCAGCCAACCAGCTGGGTGTATGTGGCCAGGTGAGGACAAAATGGTGCAAAACTCAGAACCTGAAAGTTGCGCGGCTGCTAAGAATACCACTATTTTAGGTTCTGCATATGCTGTGGGACAAAATCCCGTCCCCAATCACTCACCCTAGCTCTGCCAGTTGCTGCCCTTACTCACCCCAATGCAGTGGGGTTTCCCCTAGGGTTTCCCTCCCGCACCCATCATGCCGTGACGCTGCATTACCTAATTGCCCTCGTGGGCCCCACCTCAAACCCTAGCAAAACCCTTGCCCTGGAGCCGATGTACACCGATCGCCCGGGTGAGATGCTCACCACTAACCCTAGGAAACCTAGAAAATCCTAGCAAACCCTAGTGACTTCCTCACATGGTGCCCCTGCAGCCCATCTACACCGACCGCCCAGGTGAGATGCCCACCCGCCTGGCTGAGTGGTTTGAGCACAACCTGCGCCTGGGGGTGCACCACTTCCACATGTACCTCACAGAGAAGGCATCGCTGGGGGCGCTGGACGTGGTTGGGCATTACCAGCGCAGGGGGGTGGTCACGCTGCACTGGTGGGATGCAATCGAGGAGCTGCAAGGCATGCACGCCAATGGACAGGTACTGTGCTTTCCACAAAGCAGTGCATATCCCGTGTGTGCCAATGAACCTGCCCTGTCTCTGGCGAATGTAAAAAGCAACTTTAACATTAACAATAATTCGGTGGTCAACTTTATCCACATGACTAGTGTGGGTCATGTTGCCCAGCCTACACTGAGCGGTGCCTGCTGGACCAGGTACTATATGTACTGATAATTTTTGTTTTTCCAAAACTCCAATCACTAGCCACCCGTGTGTGCTAGTGATTTCTTTTCTGGGTTGCCTGCCGCAGGTGCCGGCGATACACGACTGCCTGATGCGCGAGGTGCTGGCTGGCAGGGGAACCACCTTCTTCACAGATGTGGACGAATACGCGCATTTTGGGGACCCCGCGATCACCACCTTCCAGCAGTTTTTAAGCCCCCAGTTCCAAGACAAGTCTCTGGGACGGCTGCAAGTTCTCACACGCTTTGTGGATGCCAACTGCTTGTCCCCGGCAAAGAGGGTGGATGGCCTGCCCCTGTACATGGGGACTGCCTTCAACCTGTTCAAAACCGAGCAAAGGACCAACCGGCAGAAAAATTTTATCCGGCCAGATGCCGTCCTATCCCTGGGAGTCCATCACGTCAGCCAGCTTCGCCCGGGATTCAGGTGGGGTATGATGTTGAATCCCAGGATTACGCTTTCTTTTTGGTCAAATGAATGATTGTGGTGTCCTTATTGCCCTGCGATTATGCTTTTTGTTCTGATAACCTGTTGTTTGCACACTGGGTCGCATGCTCTGCACAGCTCCGCAGCAGGGATGCTACCCTTTCCCAGCATGGTTCGAAGGAGTCCTGGCTGGTGCTCATCACTGTGCTAAATTGCTGTGCTTGTTACTGTGCTTATTCTCGTTACAGTGCTCATCACTGTGCACATTTTCATTACAGGGCGCATTACTGTGCTCATGCTCACTCCAGTGCTCATTACCGCGCTCATTACTGTGCTCGTTCTTCCTCAGGCTTGCGGACGCCCGCCCGCCAGAAATCACCATCTTCCACTACTCGCACTACTTCAACTTCCCCGAAGGCTGCCTTCCGCCCCCCTCCGCTGGCGGCCGAGAGTCATCTGATGTTGTGTATGACGAGGTAATGCTGCCGCACGCGGTGCAGGTGGTGGGTGGGGTGCGCAAGGCAATGGAGGTAGCCAGGGAGGCACGGCTGTGCAGGATGGCGTCGTAGCGGGAAATTGAAGGGCCGCTTTTGTAAGCTTTTCTACTGAACGTCATTGGGGTCGGTAGAGGCTTTTCCGCCATGGGGGCTATAGCTATGCAATCTCAGATCCCAAGAGTCCCAAATCATGGCGGTGTGGTGCACCTCCTGGAATGTGGATGTGCCTGTGTGGTGAACCTCCTGGTCTGTGGATTTGCCTCCAGGAGGACCTACTTTGCATTCCCTTCTTTGTTTTCCAGCTCAACAGCCTGAGTGCTGTAGCCTATGGCGCTATGGTGGGTACGGGTAGAAGAATGGCTGTTTTCTTGTCAATTTTTCAATGACATAACTTTCCGCAATTGTTCATCATCCAATACAGCAAATGTTTGACATTCTTCTTCACATGTGAGGTTTGACCAATGAGTTCAAAACTTGAAAATGTATTGTTTTTCAACACCAAGGTATCACCAACTTGTAGCCGGTTACTTCTACTAAGTGACTTTTTTGAAACCGGGTGTCGCCTCGGCTAGCTTGTAGGTACCACATACCCCAGACTAGTCCGGGGGATGTGGTACTCGCTAAAGTTCGGGCTCCTAGGACCCTTTTTTCCTGAAATACTTGGCACACGCATTGTTACAATTGCAATTTAAATGTTGTTCAACAAAAGCATTGCTTGCCAAGTAGGTTAACCTTTTTGTCTATAGACCTATAGGCGCTCACTCAGTGACTAGATCAGGACACGAACACTTAGTGGTAAGCCTGAGTATCATAGTAAGCAGTGCAGAACTCCTGGACCAGTTCAGGAGCATGTTTTGCGCAGGACTCAGTACAGTGTACTCAACTGCTGCAGCACCACGTGTAGGCAAAGTCACTTCACTGTGGATCATCCCCATCATGGGGCCTCTACGTCAGCCTTGTCCAGCACTCCTCCCAGAGGCTCTGTGACTCACTTGAAGTCCGCTATGAACCGTCTGTTACCATATTATATCAACAGGCGTGACTGTTACAATGGTATTTCTTCAAAGACTCTCCCAGCCACTGGCAGTGCCACCCCATCCTGCGCCTTCTGGCCTGCAGGTTCCACCTGTTTCTTAGACCTGTAAGGTGAATTGCTCAGTATTTGACATCCCACGCTGTGGTACCACGGGCTATTTTCAATATGGTAACCATCAATTGACCCTTGCAAGGGCAAAGTTTGAGACCCTCGGCACCATGAACTTCAAGGCCCTTTACATCGGAAGAGAAACACCGGTAAAAATAATTATTGCCTATAGTGCACTCAGTGGGGTTCACCACATGCAGCAGCTGTGGATCAAAAGCCTGTGCCAGGGGGTGCCCACAATTCCCTTCCACAGAAAATGTTTTGGCAGGTAATTCAATCCACTGTGCTGCACCTCGTGCCCCCAGGACAGGAACCAGAGGGCACGGGATATCCCTGTATTGGAACCCAGATTCTGGGCTCCAAAACAAATATGCAGAATAACTTCTTGAAACGCAATGACGCTGTGAAAAGCCCTCAGGCCATGGACGCGTTGTTATGCTTGTTCATGGCTTGCTGCATTGCTGCAGCGGCACACGCACGGGTTCAAATTGCACTCATGTCAAAATTTGGCCCAGGAGATACATCACCCACTAGCAGGTCGCACCTGAAATCATGATGCTGCCATGTACATTCAGCGCTCAAAATTACTGACAGTGCTACAGTTTTATCATGGTAAAACATAAGAAGGGTATGCTATATTTCCACTAGGGTCTTCAAAAACTCCCCCGGCAGAATGTGCTGATGCCATCCATGTTATAAAATCCCCAACCTGCCACCATCCCATCCCCCGCCACCAGCTGTCCGCCGGGTACAGACCCAATACCCTAAAACAAGGTTTCCTCCAAAGGGGTTTCCTCCAAACCCTATAACAGCGGGCGTTTGGTGGCTGTTGCCAAGGGCAGGTGATCCAGCAGAGGGCCCAGACTACCACCACGCCAGCCCATACGATGTGATGACTGTGCATGTGGCCACCACACACGCCCCGCTACATTGCTGCTCGCCCGCCATGTGCCCCTCAACCTCCCGCCACATGGCGGCTGCACGGTGGCTGCTGCACAAGCGGCGGAGCCTGTGGCTGTGGCTGTGGCTGTGGTTGTGGTTGTGGCTGCGGCTGTGGCTGCGCCCCCCCTCAGCAGCTCTTGTGTCTCGAAGGCCTTGGCTTGCGCACCTGCAGGGTGCCGTCGGGCCCTGTGGGGGGCGGCGCTGTGATGATCTCGTTGTACCACTGGCCCTCCTCGTTGAGGCGGTCCACCTGCGGGCGGGAAGGGCTTAGGTTTAGGGCTAGGGCTAGGGTTTTGGATTTGGGATCTGGACGACAACTTCGTAGTAAATGGCAGTACATCTCCAGGTGAGAAGGATTAGGGGTTAGGGGTTTGGGGCTCGATCTCTTTCGTGAAACATTAGGGGCTCGTGCGCTGGGTTCCTTGTTGTGCTGGTCCACGTGTGGCACTAGATGTGGACTGTATATTCATTTCCCCTCTGCATATCACCTCAGCCTCCAGATACTGCACGAGGTTCCACACACCACCCCTCCCACCACCTCCAGCTGACCCGCCTGCTCCTGTCTTGGCTCCCACACCAACTCCATCCCATACCCATCCCCACCACCCCCACAATAACCCCACCCACCTCCTCCTCCAGCTCCGCCACCCGCTCCTCCCTCCTGCTCCTATTCACCCCCCACCGTAACCCCACTCCCATCCCCCACCCCAGCCCCATAATAACCCCCACCCACCTCCTCCTCCAGCTCCGCCACCCGCTCCTCCCTCCTGCTCCTGCTTGCCGCTGCGCTCTGCCTGTTCTTCTCCTTGCGCATCAAGCGCTTGAGCTCCTTGTCACTGATGGAGCTGAGGCTGGTGCCGGGGGGCAGGTACCTGGGGGGAGGTGGAGAGTGGAGGGGTTGGGGTAGGTACTTGGAAGTGGGTGAGTGCGTGAGTGGGTGGTGGTGAAGGGGAATGGATAGCCACAGAAAGTGCACTCCATGGGTGCAAACGTACACCGATCATAACGTGTACATATGCGGTGTATGGCGCCAGTGCAGAGGCATCACCCAGCAGTCTGACGTGCAAATATGCAAACCCTACACCCCTAAGCCCTACATCCCTCACCTCAACAGATCCCACGTGTGCATAGGCAAACCCTAAACCCTAAAACCCCTACGGCCCTCACCTCAGCAGGTCAGACATGCGGATGGGCGGCTCGCCAGGCAGCCCCTCCCCAATCTCCTCATCCACGAAATCCTCCCCCTTGAAGTTGAACACATCCAGATCCTCCTCGGCTTCCTCCTTCACCTTGGGGGTGAGGCGCCCCGTTGCCATGCGGGTGGTGGGGCGGGTGCTGGCGCGGGTGGGCGGTGGGGGGGGCAGGGGGGCGGAGGGGGCCGCCTTCTTGGGGTTGGTGGTGGGGATTTGGCTCCGCTTGGACCGCTCGCGCTTGATCCGAGCCTGCAGTAACCCGTCAGAAATGTAATTTAGATGTGTCTGAGGGGGTGCGGTATGGGTACAGCAGGGGAGGAGGCGACACAGGGGAGGGTGGGCATGCAATAGGAGTACAGCAGCTGCATGTGGATGTGGGTGGGTGCATTGGCTCTGGAATTCTCGACTTCTATGCCACCAAAGTCTGTAATCTGTAACACCCCCACCTTGCATCCGCCGCTCTTGATGCGCACCAGCGGCTTGTGCAGGGGCAGGGGGGGTATGTCCCCCCCCCTCCTGCTGCCATGCCCGTAGCCGCCCCCACCCTCGCTCGGATATGCCGCTGAGGGATCGTGGCTGGTGGTTGGGGATATGGGGCCCTCATCTGCATGCCAGGGGGTGGAAATCAGGGAAAGCAAGGTTAAAACAATCCGCAATATTAGTATGCAATTTTGCGGATGCAGCCATGGGAAAGCCCTAACGCTTAAAACCCTATTGGTGTACACGCACCTCCCGTGCTGGTGGCGGGCATGTAGCTACCCACAGGCGAGGGCACATCCGACTCAGCCCAGGGGGAAACCATACTGCCGCTGTAACGGGAGGCACGGGGGTGCGCCCCATGTCCCGATTGGAAGCTCGTGCTTGGATTGGATGTGAGGTGCGACATGGAGGGGGAGGGGGGAGGGTGGTAGGCGTGCTGGGCAGCTGAGTAGGAGGGGGCTGTGGAGTACTGCGCCAAAGGAGAGGGGGAGGGGTCAGCATGTGTTGGTGTGTGCGTGTCATTCTGTGTTCAACCCAGGACCCAGACGGGAGGGGAGCAGGGACCCGGGAGCCACGACTATTGCGGTGATGGTGGGTTGAGGGGCATATCGTTTGGGGCCTGATGCACCAAGCATGTGCATACCCATGACTGGCTGATACCAGTGCTACACAGCGCTTGCGGCAATGGGTGTGGAGCACCCATCCATTTCTGTGCAGAAGTGCTGTTGCTGGAGCTAGGATGCACCCAAGCTGGTCCCCACCTCACACTAATGGGGCGCTGACCTGCATTACCCTAATCTTGTGCAAGCTCTTGACCCCCCAACGAGCTAAGCTCATCCCCCCTCACCTCCGCGCTCTGGGATGCCTGCAGCTGGTGCCCGGTGGAGGCGGGCCAGGGCATGACCAGGCGCACCACCTAGAAGTGTGAAACACAACCCCAAACCTTCAAACGCTAACCAGCTAGCTGATTCCTCGCCCCACCCCTGAGCCCCTCGCTTCAGTGAACACCCAACTTGGAGCAAGCCCAACATGCTAACCTTATCCAAGAAAAACATTACAAAAAATTTGATGTTTTCCCCGGCTCACCTCGGTGTTCTGGGATGCCTGCGGCTGGTGAGAAGTGCTTGCCGGTGAAGGCATGACCAGGCGCGCCACCTGGATGTTGCCCAAGTGCTTGCCAGGCCTGACCGGCAGCATGGCGGCAGCGCTGGAGCCAGCAGAAAACCCTTGCGAGTACCCTTGCGAGTAGCCGTGCGAGCCCTCGGGTGGTAGACTGCCGCTCCCCCTGTCGTCCAGTTGCTGCACCGACCCCCCTGGTCCCGCAACCGTGACGTACCTAAAAGAGACATAAAGGCATTTATATCCATATGACATAAATGCAAACCGTGATGTACCAAAAGAGACATAAATGAAAGCTGGCAAACAGGGACCAGAACGCAAAGCCTGAAAGGTAAAGGGGTGAGCAAGGGCCGGAAGCAGCTCAAACTTTCAGAGAGCGCAGACCAAACCGCAGAATCAGGTCACGCAACAATGCAGGCAGGTAAACCAGTGCAGCACCAAAGTGAGCAAAGAAGACGGCAGTTGGCAACTAAGTGCGAGAACAGAAACTTGAGCACAGAAGGCGGCGGTTTGCAACACACCGCGCAACCAATGACGTACCTGGGTGGCGCCATTGCCCGCTGCCCACCATACCCTAGGTCATACCCTAGGGACTGGCCCTGGGGCCCCGCACCCCCATACCCCACTTGCGCGTACTGCTGCTGCTGGCGTTGCTGCTCATGCCCCCCCCCTTGCATGTACTGCTGCTGGTGTTGGTGGTGTGGTAGCTGCTGCTGCTCCCCCGCTTGCATGTACTGCTGGTTTTGCTGCAGCTGGTCGCCGGCGTGCAGGTACTGCTGATGGTGCTGGTGCTGGTGTTGCTGCTCATCATCATTACCCCCCTGGGTTAGTCCAGCCAGGGCCGCCATGTCCAACCCTTGCTGCATGCCTGCACATACATATCACCACCCTATTGACAGAGCTTCATAAGGACGTGGCACTTGGAAAAGTGCACATCGCGTGACCATTACTGGTGGGGCTTTTCATGCATGCAAGCATGCATATGCTGTGCAAGCGATGGTGGATGCGTCCCGCCAGGGCCATGCAGGGATGCCGTTGTTACACTATGCACTGCACAGTGCCTGGCGCCCATGGTGGGTTGGGCTGTCAGTGGCCACATGCCATGCAATCCAGTCTTTAAAGCTGCTGCAAAATGCTGGTGGAAGCATGCAGGTTCAACTGTTGGGGGATCCACCCTCTCCAGGGCACACAAGTGTCATCTGTGCCTGTTGCGTGCGTGCGCCACAAACGGCGCACTCTGGCTGTCAAAAAGGGCTTTCAAGGTTTAGGGTTGCCTACCTGCCGCCACGCTCTGGCTGCCAAAGGGTTTTTAGAGTGTATAGGCTAGGATTTAGGGTTGCGTACCTGGGCCCAGGCTCTGGCTGTCAAACAGCAGTGCAGCCGCCAGCTGTTCATCATCCAGCCCCCTGAAGCTAGTGTTGAGCTTGGCACTAGTGAAGCTGTCCAGGCCCTGAAGGAAAAAATCAAATGTCGATTTATTTTTTGTTTAATTTGTACTTAGCGTGGCGCTGGTGAAGCTGTGCAGGCCCTCAAGGTGATGAAAAATTAGAAATATATTAGTTTGCATCTAAAAAGTGGCAACGGAATTAGTAAGCTAGCTTGGCGCTGGTGAAGCTGTCCAGGCCCAGGGGAAAGCATATTACATATTTTTATTTGCATACAAAGTGGCGGCGGAATAACAAACCAGAATCCCGCGATTATAATTCCGCATCCAACCATTGGATCCCGATGAGATCCCGACTTATATTTCCTCGCTGGACCACAGTTGGGCGCCCTTTGGCCCTGCCCATTTACCTGGTAGTAGTCCTGCCTCCCTTGGCCCTGCCCATCTACCTAGAAGTACTCCTGCCCCCCTTTGACCCTCCCTATTTATCTCCCAGTAGTCCCCCCCCCCTTGACCCTCCCCAATTACCTGGTAGTACTCCTGCCCCCCTTGGCCCTCCCCGCTATCCAGCTGCAGCGCCTGTAGTGCCATGAGCTGCTGCACATCCGCACTGCCCAGCCCGCTGGAGTAGGTGGGTGGGGCTTGGTACATGCCGGGCCCGGGCTGCGGCTGGTGGCTGGTTGACACGACGTGAGAGGGGAGGACGGGAGGGGGCATGTGCTGGGCATAGCCTGTTGCAAGGGGGTGGATATTGGTGAAAGTTTTGTAATACAATTGAGTGAAGATATTTATGTGTACAAATTACCGGAGGATGTTGTGCATCGCAGGGCGATGACATGGGTGAAAACCTTGTCCATGTAAAGTATGTGTGGTCAGCTGCCTCTGGCAAGCATTTGGGAAGACAAGAGTGCATGGCCACTGTTGGTGGGCATCCCATCCCCAGCATGCGTGCCTCCTGTGCATGCAAAGTGCCGAGCATGCTGTGGAACAGGGAAGATGCACCACATGGGTGTGTGGGCTCCTTGCTTGTGCAAGACAGGAGTGCACTGCATGTGGTCACTTGTGGTGGATGCATCCCTGGGATGCATCCCACCCAGAGCACCCATGGAATTGTGATCCCCCATTGTACCCACCTTGTTGCTGCCCCATGTCATAGCCTGAGCCTGTCATCAACCCCCCGCTAGGGTTCAGCTGCCCGCTGCCATACCCTGCATTAGGGTCTGGCCCCATGACCATGGAGGCGCTCACCGCGGGGCCCGTGCTCACGTAAATGTGCCCCCCTTGGGATTGGAACAATTGGGCAGGGGCGTAATCCTGCGGCAGCTGCATGTGCTGCTGGGGTGCCTGGTTGTAGGCCTCGGGGCCCACATTTTGCGCCGGAATGTGGTAATTTTGGGGCGGGGGCAGCGCCATGGGGTCAGGCAAGGGGGCGTCTGATGGGATCGTTGCATCGGGGAGGGACCCAAATGAGGATCGTGTGAATGATGAGAAGGATCCGAGGGCCTCCTGGAACTCGGGGTTGTCCAGGATCTGGTCAAGGAAGTCGTTGAACTCGATGGACTGCGGGGAGCGGCAGGGGGAAACCATGTCACGATGCGTGGAATTTCCCATGATGGGAATTACAGTACCTAGAACCCAATTCCTAAGGGCACCTGGCGTACTGTCAAATTCGAAACAGGCCAGCCCACATTCCACACATACCGGTGCGTGGTATGAAAGTGCCTGACCTGCATGTGTGGTTGGCCATTCCGGTGCGCCAGGAGGGGTGGACAGGCACCGGCACAGGCAGCATGCGCCAGTAGCCATAGCCAGCTACAGGGTGTGGGTGCATGGCATGCATGTACCACCCAGCATGTGCACCACCCCATCCCTTACGTTCCCTCATCGCATGCCTGCTGGACACCTCCCAGTGCACATCATTCCCCTCGGTGCCCCTGCCAACCCACATGACCCGCCCCACTCACCTCACACCACCAGCACCATCACAATCCCCTCCCTCCCCCCTCCAAAACCCCACCCCTCAACTTTCCTCACCTTGTTGCTCGACACCTCCCTGTACATGGAGCGCAGCGCGTCGTTCTTCTCCAGTGCCACCTTTTGGAACTCCTTGCTGCTGCTCAGCTTGACCAGCTGGGCGTTGGCAGGCGCGTCAGTGCTGCTGAGCAAACACTACGGGTTAGGATCGGGAGGGTGGAAATTCAGGATGCGATTAGAGTTTAAAAGCTGCAAAGGTGGGGGAGTCAGTGCCCAGGGTAATGGTGGTGGGGTCCAGGGGGGGACGGGGGGAGGAACGGGGGCTGCTCAGTGCAGGCACGGCTTGCTTGAGGGCTTTGCACTGGGCCGTGGGATTGGGGTTTCAAAGGGTTTCGAAAGAGTTTTGAGCAGGGCCATAGTGGCGGGTGTTGCGGCAAGCCACCGATTGGACAGCCCGTGAGTGGATAGTGTGTTGGTGCAGTGGGTAGGGTCATGCAACGATGAAGTGGTGACTTGTGTCGCGCATCTGAGCATCAGAGTGCATGTATGCTCTTTCTGCTGCATCAACAGCCCCTTCCTCATCCTGCCGCTGCACGAGACCTTGAATGGGCATACACAGAGTGCCCAAGTGCAGAGGTGTGAGAGCCACAGCGGCCAGGCCTTCAGCGCGTATAGGCCTCGTCAGGATTTAGAGTGGTTTAGGGTCCCTGTCCTTACCCTAGTGCCCGCATCACGTCCTCCACAAACAGCTCAGACACCATGCGTGCCAGGGAGCGCTCCCCGGGGCCAGAGCTCGGACCTGGGACAGGGGGGAAGGGCCTCTTTTCCTTGCATATGCTTTTCTAGAACTAGAACTGCACACGGCAGCTCTGAAAGCCTCCCTTGTCCAGAGTGGCAGTGGTGACATATGGGCCGCTGCTAGAATGCGGTTTGTTCTTCGATAAAGGGTGTGTGCAGTGGGAGCAGGTATAGGGCGAAGCATTGCAGACATGCATGCATATTGGGTACCAACAGAAGGACTGTGGTTGAGCAGGGAAGGCAGCAGGGGTGCAGAGTTATGCACCATCGTGCGTCGGAATCTGAAGCACTGGGTGAGTTGTGCAGCACAATTGGGCGTCGACATCATTGCTTTTGGGGCGAGACCCACAGCTGGTAGGAAAACTCAACACACATCCTGACAGGCGATGAGATAGTACACCATCCACCAGGGAGTGGCTTGCTGTACGGCTGGGGAAGGTGTATCGGCATGCATGCACCCACTGCCAATTGCAAAGTTGTGGGTCAGTTGCGCAATTGGTAGCAGGATGTTGACCTCTACGACTTGCCTTGCAGAGCCTCGTTTCAAAAATTGACCACAGCATGTTTCCAACGCATGGAAGGAAAGCAACTGCTGCAGGCCAGGCCCCAGGGCTCGTAGAATCACCGGGTTTATAGAGGAATCGCTGTGTTTTTGGGTGTTGGGTCCGTACCTGGCCGGGAGCTAGGGTTGTCCATCTCGTTTGGCTAACAGCGAACTCCAGGCTTGTAGACAATCGAAGTAGAAGTTCACCAGATAACAAAGGTGGCGGAAGGATGTTAGAGCTGTCGAGGCGCGAGGCCCAATCGTCTGCCTTGGTTCGCCCAGAAATTCCTGCCAAAAACGCTATTCCTGGTACGGTACGCCAACGCAACTACAGCACACGACAACTGCAGTGCGCTACTAACTACAGCGGTGAGCCCCAGAGGGCGCTGTTTCATGTGTCAGTTCAGTTGACTGAGGAACTGAAATCCGGCCAAACGGATGCGTGGCAATCTAGTTGTTGTTGACGGAGCTCATGACCCAGCACAGGACTCGTTACGGCCGATGTTCCTCGTAATGCACAAGCTGCTCAACCGTCAAACACGGTAAACAGGGTTCCCCCAAAATGGGCTTTTAAAAGGCTGAGTGGTCCAGCCTAAAAGGCAAGGAAACAGGCCTGCACCTGGGTGGAGGTGTCCAAGGGGTGTGGAAACGTGTAGTCAGACAGGGGACCGGTTCGATGCATGCATGCAGCGGAGAGGTCAAATAGGCACTGTGCAGACGAGCTTATCATACCGAGTGGGTGGCAATGAGATGCTGTACCCTGTTGCACGTCTTGCAAGTCACGCGCTGTACCTCCTAGCAACCGTTTTGTTCAATGGCTGCAAGTACTAGGCCACCCGGTGTCCATAGCTGCCCATGCCATTACTGCTCAAAGTGCTTTTTTTGTGCCGTGCACTCCGCACTTTAACCATGCTTGAAACCCAACCGTGCTTAAGTGGCGGTGACCAATGTCAAGAATAACATCTGCCGGCATCGCCATTGGCCAATTGTTGGCACTGAATAAAACACTTGGTGCCTCCCACTGGAAGGCTGCAGCACGAGCGGCTTCAACGCTCAGCCTGCTGGAGTCAATTGAGCAGCGACTATCCGACGCACCCTTTACGATTGCTCAGGTATAAGTCACACCAACCTGGTCACACCTGCCTGGTCCAACTACTGCTCACACCTCCTCTGATCTCCCTCATGAGGGGGTGCTTGCAGCAGCTTAGAGCAAGTTAGTGCACTTGGAGTATATTGTTTGGGTCTCTGTTTATAATTGATTACATCCATATAATCTTGGCTGGTTGTTAAATGTTCTATGCTTCTGTGCTCAGATACCAGGTGCAGGGCGTGGCTTGGTGGCGCACTCACCCATACCCTATGGCACAGTCATACTCAGGGAGAGCCCTGTGCTCGCCATACCAGCACCTGACGTCCAGGCAAAGGCAAGTCCCTGTTCCATGCTACTGCCAGTACTAGCTGGCTGGTTAAGACTGAGCTGTTTGGTGCTGAGTGTGACGCGTGTTACTTACTTCAGCCAAGGCGGGTGCCGTTGACGCTTATCCAAGGCACACAGCCCACATTGAATACTACCTGACGTGTGCCATCCAGTAACCCAACCTTGTTCTTACCTTTTGAGGCCAGGGCGGTCCCACCCAAAACCCTCCTCAAACCCTACCCAAACCCTGCTGGAAAATCCTCCCCACAACCCTCCCCACCCCTCCAGGTGTGCTACCACTGCATCAAGGCCCTTGACCCCACCACTCTCCCCGCCACAATTCACAACCACCAGTTCTGCTCAGCAGCCTGCGCCAGCGCTGCCACAGCCTCCTACTTCCCCACAGAGGTACAACCCAATTTGTCGTTTTCCAAAACGAGATTGAAATTAAATTTTTTTATGGAACAAAAACAGCACTGGCACTGTATATACATCGGCAACCATTTGTGGTGCATGCTGTCGCCACTAGCCCCTGGTACCTGGGTTCCCTGCTCTGCAAGCTACAGCTTTGCAAGCTAGTTGCCTGCAGATTGCCTATCGTCAGGGTGGCTGCCTCATTTGCTCCATGTCACCATCCTTGTGCTTTGCAAGGTCTGCTGCCTTTTTCCGCTTGCCTTTTATTGGCGCAGCGGCTGCATTTGTCAGGCCCTCTTCCTCATCATAGGAAGCCATTTTATGTGCATATTTGTTTCTCCCAGGTTGCTTGCGGCCATTTTGAGGAGCTCCGGGCTCACTGTGTGGACACGGGGGAGCGATTCCCGCTGCTGGCCGCCCGCGCTGCATGCACCAAGCTGCAGGCAGCCATGGGAGGGGGGGCAGAGGATGAAAAGCAAGGGAGGCAGCAGGCTGCGCGGATGATGCAAGAGGTGATTGTCACTGGCCATGCCAGGGCAGTGTTAGGTGGTTAGTGATCAGTTTCATGGCCACTGGTTAGTGATGAGTGGCTAGTGAGTAGTGAGTGTGGTAAGGTTTAAGGGGGATGTGATGAAACGAAGGGGGTGGCGCATGGAAGGGCCGTGGCATCGACATTGCTGTACACTTCCTCACCGTGCTTGCTGACTCGCCTGTGCACCCCTGTGACCTGCTGCGCATTCCCGCAGTGCCCGCTCTGTCCCGCGATTACTTCCCAGCTGCACGCTGTTTTGCCTGTCCTTCCACCTACTTGACTGCGCAGGGTGATCATTACACAACAGGTTGCCCTCCTGGCTTGCACACCAGTACTTCCAGCTGCACACTGATTCGCCTGTGCGCCCCTTGCAGCAACTTGACCTGCTGTGCCACGCCTCGATCCCCAACCCGCCTCCCGACTGGCTCCATACCTATGCACTGCTGCGCTCCAGCCTCCTGGTTGGCTGCGGGGCTCAGCAGGCAGCGGAGACAGGCACAGCATTGGTGGACTCTACTCTTGACCTGGACTGGTACATAGCGCTGCTCAGCCGCATGCACATCAACAGCTTCAAGTGAGTGGGCGGTGAAACAAGGAGCCTCTTTAGGGTTTAGGTACTGTGTGCTGCTCAGTGCATGCACATCAACAGCTTCAAGTGAGTGGGTACTGTCGCATGTACTTTGGGGTTTTGAGTTAGGGTACGTCGCAGTGCTCAGCCGCACGCACAGCAGCAGCTTCAAGAAAGTGGGGGGTGCCCATCAGTGCTGCAGCAATCCCTATGCCCTACACCTAGGTTTAGTGTTTTTCATTTGACTGATGAAAAATGGCTACCGACGAATACCAAAGTGATAATTTTTTGGTATATGCATTTCAGCAGTACAGGCAGCTTGGCAGTCACCCAATCACCTGCCATGCATAACCACTCGGCGCACCCCTGCGTATTCACCTCCCTGCGTGTCCACCTGGCAGGGTCCAGACCGTCCTCCCTTTCTCCAGCCCCTCCTCCGCCTCCTCCTCTGCCCTCTTGCAAGCCCTGGCGCGCAGTCTGGAGTCGCCAAGTGGCAGCGCGCTGTTCTGCCTGGCCAGCATGTTCAACCACGCCTGTGACCCCAACATAGACGTCACCTTCCCAGGTGCGTTGGGGTTGAGAAGCCCTTCAACACCCTTCCCTAGGGTTTCCACTCCCCTTCTATTTTGCACGGCCAAACATAAACATGACCTTCACTAGGGTTCAGCCCCCTGCCTAATTGCATGAGAACTTTCTGCACCTCCTACGCACGTGGGTGGATGGAAGCCTTCGGGACGATAATCGTTTATTATATCAATCATTTATGATGGTGCATGCTGGCTGAACACCTTCTCGGGGACCCGGCTGGCTTGAATAGACAATTGCGCCAGCGCAGTCTTTATTGCAATCTCCCTGGGGGAGCAGCCGTGCATCGCCTAATGACAACCCTGCCTGCTGAGCATGCTACTGCTCCCGCCTGCTCTCTGCACTTAATGGTGTTCTATTGAAGGAATCATGATGACCACTGCTGCTGGTGTCAATGCCTCCTCGCCTGCAGGGAACTGCGCCAGTGCCGCCTTCATCACCGCGCGCGACATCTCCCCTGGCGAGCAGCTGTGCATCGCCTACCTTGACGGCGACCTGCCATTGGCCCAGCGGCGGAGGCAGCTGGCGTGGGCGTACGGGTTTGACTGCAGCTGCCAAAAGTGCAGGGAGGAGATGGAGGAGGCCGGGGAAGGGGGTTGAGTGGAGCTCGCTGAGTATATAGTATGGGGTTTTATAGGGTTTTACTTGAGCTCACAGACTTTTGGTTGCCGGTGAGACAGGCCCTGAACAGGATATTCGCAATAACAGGATATTCGCAATAAAAGGAAATTGACACTACACCAGGAAACGGTGCGACCCTATTTCGATCATCTTTTATGCCAATGGCTTGGCCCTGGCCTGGCCTTTGACACTTTACACTTGGCCCTGGCCTGGCCTGGCCTTTGACACTTGGCCCTTGGGGCTGGGAAGCCTTAGAGGTGAAGGAGGTGTGTCGCAGTGGAGGATGCTATCAAGGGAATTCAATCCAATTACAATGATGCCAATGCGCACTCGAGGCCTGCAGCAGGATAGTGACCTGAGGGGCGCCAGTATTCACCGAAAAGCAGGATCCCCTTTAGAAGGGCCATACTGACAAGATGGCGGTAGTACAGCTAATAACTAATTATAAAAGATTTGAAACGCGGCTAGGCGTACTACATTCAGAATGAATCCTAAGACTTGAACAGCCTGCCCACCATCAGCCTGACTCAGAGGTTAAAAATGCGCATAAACAGCAGTGCTGCAGCTGGGCTGCTCGCAGTTCTTGCAGCCATTCAAAGAAAAGCAATAGCGATGACTTGAAAGATCTTAAGACAAGACTAAGGAAATAGCGATGACTTGAAAGCTCCCAACCTATATTTCACAATGTCATGAAAGTGCAGTGCATCCCGTGATATCCACGCAGGCATCAAACCTAAAAAGGGGTGAGGTCACAAGATGATGAAGGGAGGGGATTCAATGCAAACTGCCAGCCAGTGAAACAGTGCTCCCCTCAAGTTCCCCATCAAATGTACGACACATTTATTGCATTCCCAATGCCATGCAGCCGACCAGTGAGTGCTCAAGTGCGTACAGTAAAACATTGTTCAAGTGACTTAGTAAAAGGTTCCGGCATGATGCCACAAGCAGAAAGAACACATAGAAAACTAGTAAGCGACGATGAAAGAAGAGCAGCTCTACGTGACTGTGTCACTTTATCTCTGCACATTGACGTGGAAGTGGTGGGCAATGAACTCGCTGATGCGTGCGTGGTGGGTTGAGGGATCCACACCCTAAACCATGCAGCAACACTATGAGACCCCTGTGCAGCTGTCAGCGCACCCCATTAGCTGCATTTCCCAAACTCCAAACATCCCCCTGCCAGCACCACCGGCTCATACGCCGACTGCCACGCCGGCGCGCCACCAGAACCATCCCCCAAAACCCTCCTTCAAAGCTACGGCGCACCACCAAAACCCTCCTCCACCGCGCGGGAGCCACCCCCACGGGGCACCCCGCAGAAACCCTCCCCGAAAACCCTCCTAGTCCTTGAGGGAGCAGCCCGTGGGGCACCAGCTGCCGCACGCAGTGGTGCAGGCCGCCTGCGTCGCCGCCTTGTCCACCGGCGGGGGCACCATGGCCTGCAGCAGCTGCGTGGACTGGGCATCGTCCTCGTTGTAGTACAGGTTGCCCATGGGGTCGTAGTGGCAGGCCACGGTGTAGCCCTTGAAGCTGGGGTTGCCTGGCTTGCCGTTGCACACGGTGATGCCGCAGCCAACCGCCTGTGTGGCCTTCCAGGAGACCTGTGCCAGGCACGCATGGAAGTGAGCTCGTGCAAACAAAACAAATCTAACCTACAAACCTACGATACAATAAACTACAATAAAACATAGTACAGTGCAATATATAGAGAGAAAAATCATACCAGAACAAAGTACAACAGATAGTTGCATATGGATGCATTTAAAAACGTTCTTTATGATCAGTTACCAATTCTGCCTTCCTACTCCCTACCTGTGTGAAATGGCCAAATGAGAAGAAGTCATCCGAGGCCAGCAGCGGGTAGGTCTTGAAGTTGAACTCCTGGATCTCAGTCCAGAAGTCAGAGATGGAAATGGCGCACTCCACATTCAGGTTGCCTGACCCGCTGAACCGCAGGTTGAGGTTCTCTCCGTGACAGTCCCGGAAGGAGAAGTCGCTATGCTTGAGGTTCTGGCAGTTGAACTGACTCGCAAGCTGCGCGGAGTAGGCCTGCGCGGTGGCCGCCAGGGCGTCCGACCACACCAGTGGGGGCAGGCCGGTCAGCGCGCGGAAGGTGTTGTGCGCATCCAGCGTGGCCTGGGGAAGGACAGGGAGAGGGCTTTTATGAGGCAGCCATGGAAGGAAAAAGCTAATGATGATTAGTGATTAGATAATCTTTATACATATAGAGTAATTAAAATCAATATATAAAGTAGTCAAAATCATTTTTTTGGTCGAGCAACCCTCCTCAACCCTCCCAACCACCTTCGGCCCCCTCTTGACTACGCCATAATCACCACCGCCATGTACTCACCTGTGGGTCTGGGCAGGAGGTGGTTCCAAAGGTGGGTGGCGGGTAGGACACCTTGGTGGTGGTGTAGTACAGAATGGAGTCGTCAGCCTGGTCGGCATCGGCGCAGTTGGTGGTGACGGTGGCGCCGCCGGAGGGGGCGCTGGGTGCCTGGAAGGGCGAAGGCGGGGGCGGGGAGAAGAGCACTGGCGCGGAGGGGGCGGGGGTGGGTGGGGAGGTTTCCTCGCGGCCCGAGGGCGGGGGTGGGGAGGGGCTCTCGCTCAGGCCCGTGTCTATCGACTGGGGGTCTGTGTTGCAGCGCTGGCCGCTGGGGCAGGTCTGCAGGGGGGGGGAGGGCGGGGGGGTCAGGTGGGGAGGGGAGGGGGGTTGGAACAGGACGGCTACACCAGGAATAGATAATGAAATGATGATGACTCAAAATTTTCAGTTAAAGCATGTGTGGGAGGGCAGGTACAGGCAAGGCAGTGCAGGGCAATGAGCACCATGTCAGGACCTGAGGGGCCGCATGCGCACATCCCAAGGGTACTAATGGGTTCCCCTATTATCATCATACTACCCTTGCACATACGGAATGGTAAAGGCTACACCCAAGGGGCATGAGGACAGGCAGGGTGGCAGGGGGCATGAGTGGGCTGGGCAGGGTGGGCGGTGGCCATGGCAGTGGGGATGCAGCCTCACATTTGAGAAGATGTTTGTAACTGTGTTGGGGTCCTTGGTGCCAGTGCTGGGATCCCCGGATCCGGTGGGTGGGGGGGAAAGGGGTGGGGGGGGCGGGCGCATAACGGGTGGTGGGGGCCTCTTGGTGGGGGGAGGAGACATCTTGATGGGTGGTGGGGACTTCTTGACAGGTGGTGGGGACTTCTTGACGGGTGGTGGGGACTTCTTGACAGGTGGTGGGGACTTCTTGACGGGTGGTGGGGACTTCTTGACGGGGGGTGGGGACTTCTTGGTTGGTGGTGGGGATTTCTTCGCAGGTGGTGGGGATTTCTTGACTGCCATCAGGGATCGCCTGCGCTGGGCTGGGCTGACAGCCTGGGGAGGGGTAAAAGGAGGTGGTCACAAGGGGAGGGGAGAGGCGGCATAAGGATGGGGAGGAAAGGGTTGGATACAGCAGGGGTATACTAATAATACTAACATTATTAGTATTACTAGTATGCCCCTGGATACAGTGATTTCATTTTTATTGCGTTACACGTATTGCATTTGTCACAGTGGGGCACCTGTGGGCCAGCGCATGTCTGCACCACATGCGGTGGATTTGTGCCCCCTCACTGCATGTGGTGTGATGTAGACCACCAAACAATACAGTGCTATACTACGGTGTGAAATACCAATACGCCATGCTGAAACTGCCATACCGTGCATGACCGCACCTGTGGCCCCAGGTGTGTTCATCACACTGTCAATGGGTACACGCTCAACCCGGCTCAGGCCAAACCCTTAAATCCTAATCATGAAACCCTAAACACTGAACGGAGATGGTCCCCGTGGCCACACCTGTGGCCCGGTGGGTGTGTTCCCCACAGTGGTGGTTGGTACACGCTGGTCCTGGTTTAGGCCCAAACCCTAAAACTAAACCACCAAACCCTAACCCCTCAGAAGTGCATGATCCCCGCACCTGTGGCCCCGCGGGTGTGTTCACCACGGTGGCGGCTATGTACACGCTGGTCCCCGTTTAGGCCCAAACCCTAAACCCTAAAGTTGAAATCCTAGACCCTAACCCTGTGGCCGCACCTGTGGCCCCGCGGGCGTGTTCACCACGGTGGTGGCTGTGTACACGCTGTTCCCGGTCCAGTCGATGGTGAAGGCGTGGCAGTAATTGTCATCCGTGCGGCAGTCGAGCTGCAGGGAGGGCAGGGGGGGAGGGGGAGGTCAAGTGTGAGGGAGGCAAGGGGAATGATGAAACATGTCCTACAGAAGGTATTTCAGACCATGGGTCACCACCTCCTCTTCCCCTCCCAACCACATTTACAGCACCATGCGTGTCCCAAACGGGATGCATACACCAACAAAGGGCACACGCCATGCCCTCCTGCCTTGCAACAGCCAATGCCAGCCCCACACCACCTCCCCCTGCCCAGCTGGAGCTCCTGATCCCTAGACCTAAGCCCCAAGCCCCAGACGCATGTCAATTCACCACATAGTCGATGCTGATCTGAATATTGTGCCGGAGTGCGAGTAGTACTCATGCCATGCACCACATAGTCAATGCCCCTGGCCTGGTACTCCTGATCCCTAAACCCTCAACCCTAATCCTCCCTAAACGCACGCCACTCACCACATAGTCGATGTCCCTGGCCTGGTCGGTGAAGGTGGCCACAAAGTGCGTCCCGTTGTTCTCCTCCAGGGTCACGTTGCACCCCACTTGGGACTGCACCACCCAGTTACGCACGTCGTCGGTGGGGTCCACCTCGGTAGAGTCCTTCCAGGTGGTGGTCAGGGAGCTCTGGCCCACCTTCTTGAGGCCGTGGCAGTAGCTGACGGCCACCCCGATGTCCATGCTGCCCGCGTACTGCAGGTGCACCTTGGCAACCTGGGGAGGGAGGAGGACGGCGCTTAGGGTTTAGGGTTTCAGGAAGGGGGTGAAACCAAAATCTAAGGCTGTGGCAGTAGCTGACAGCCACGCCGATGTCCATGCTGCCCGCGTACTGCAGGTGCACCTTGGCAACCTGGGAGGGGCAGGGAAGCGCGCTTAGGGTTTAGGGTTTAGGAAAAGGGCGTTTACAAGGGCATCGACGCAAAAGCCATCCCCGGATACCCTGGGGAGAAAGGAATAGGCACTCGACACGGGGTACCACGGCACCAGCACTGTTGGCAACAGCGCGCCTGGGCCAACCACCATCAAGGAAAAAATGTGCTAGTGCAAGGCGTCCCTAGTCAAGCGCTTAACCCCCAGGCATTACTCCAGCCACAAAACCCTCCGCCTACCTGTGGCTTGAGCGTGGCGAAGCGGCCGTCCCCCGTGGTGGCCTGCTTGGCCAGCACTGGCACAAAGGAGGTCAGGGGCACCACCGGGATGTCTGCGTCTGGCAGCAAGTCGGTGGTGTTTGGCAGCGCGATGTTGTACTGCTGGTAGATGTAGGTGTAGTCCAGGGTGACCAGGGGCGAGGAGGTGGCTGCGCGCGCGGTGGCCAGGGGTACCCCGCTGGCCTTGTCCACGAAGAAGCCGTCCTGGGGAGGGTGGGTGGGCGGGTGGGCGGGGTGCGGTGGTGGGTGAGGAGACTGTGTTGCAGGTGTGCGGGTATGCACGCCAGTTGGCATAGCAACTGTGCCGGCGCGGTGGCAAGGGGTCGGCCGCTGCCTTTGTCCACAAAGAATTTTTGAGGAGGGGTTGGGTGGGTACGGAGTGGAAGATTGGCGGGTGGGGTGCAGCTTATGGTGCAGCCTTATGGTGCAGGGAGCAGTTGATACTGCAAAGCATTGGCCCCGGGAACCACTCAAGTCAAGGCGGCATGCCCGCACACTGATTGAACGGTGCACTGGCAACTCTGCCGGGTGCAACCAGTGTGTCCGCTGACAAACTGCAGCGCGTGGCCTTGGCTGGCGCTATGCCTTGCAGCTGCCCCAGCACCCCAGCGCCACTCACCGTCGACTCGGTGTCCTTGCTGAGCTCGAGCACCGCCCAGATGAGTCCCACGGTGGTTGCCACGGTGAGCAGCCAGAAGGCCAGCAGCGCCCACACCGCCCACCACAGGTACTTGGTCTGCACTTGCTTGGCCACATACTCGTCCAGGAAGCTCAGGAAATCCTCCTGGGACACCTCGCCCTGTTCATCCGCGTGCATGGCCTCAAACTCCTTGACGTACTTAACAATCTCGGGGCTCTTCATCAGCTCAGCATCATCAAAATTGATGCTCTTGATCCGGAACCGCGCCATGTGGGTGGGGTCTTGTGCGTCCTCCTTGCCAGAGAGCTTTCCGACCTCCACTGGCATCTCAGACACGTCTGCAGGGCCTTCCTCCGGAATGACCAGGTCTTCTTTCCCCATTGTGGGTGAGGTGGTGGGGGTGACCAAGGGGTGTGGCTGTCACTGGTCCAGTCTGGCAAGGAACTGTCACGCCAACCGGCACTGTCCTGTCTGCAGGGAGGGGGTTGTAGGGGTGATTCTCTGCCCAAGTACCTGATGTTGGGAGGTGTTTCTGTCTTGAGGAGGTGTCTAGGAAGTCCAGATGCAATGGCAGCGGGTGCCTACCTGGACCCTCAGGAAGCACCAGACGCTACAGAGCTTGCCAGCAGTTGGAGTGCCAATCAATGGCCTTCAGCTGGTAAAAAAGTAAAGCAGCTGCGGTTGAGGGTGACCAGCCTGCATGCAAGCAAAGAAGCAGCTTCAGCCTGAGCTGCCCAAGCATGGTACAGGGTGGAAATAGGACAAGCTCCACAGCAGCGTCTATTGCAGCTGATGGCAGTGTTCACACTTCACCCAGTTCAGCAAACAGGTCTCACACCGGGCAGCGAAACAAGCCAGACTGCGTTCTTCGCAACATGCTTCTAGTAAACGGGCAGCGTGGTACCATTCGTGCGCCAGGTTGGCCGCTGTAAGCAAACGTGACAACTCTACACCACCATGCTCCCCAATCAAAGACAAAGACGTAGGATGTGCCACACAATCGAAGGGTCTTGGGCGTTGACAAGATAGCATCCAACGGGCGAGCCGGCTCGGCACTTGTAGCAGTACGACATGCTGCCTGGTACGAACCCACCAATAAACAAGCACAAAGTCTGCCAGCTGACACCACAGCAAGCGTAATCGTTCAAGCAGGTCCACTGAGCGTCCAGGGCTGCTAGATGCAGCCTGTTCAAAGTTGCAAAAGCAAAGCGGCACGGGACTTGGGCAAGCCATTGCCAGGGAAAGCATGGGTGACCAGGACAACGTCCAAACCAGGCCGCGCTATCGACAGCAACGGTGCTCGCCCACCTAGCGAGAACGAGTTAAGACGGTGCAATAATCCTTCCTGCAGACCGCCGTTGGACCGGCGCGGGTGCTAGGCTTACCTGGGTTAGCAGATGTGGCGAGGAAGAGCGGAGTTGTGGGGGGCCCTTGAATGGCAGGGATAGTTGTGCAGCACTGTGAACCCAAACCCACGGTAACGCCTAGAGTCTCACAAGCCGAGGGTTATGTCCTCTTACTGCGATTGAGGTCGTCTTTACCTGGAGGAGTGTTGTGCTTGTGCGAGTTTCGCGGGACCCTGTTTTGTATGGAGCTTCATAAGGGGTAGCTTCCTGCGACGCACTCGCAGGAATATACGGGGGGATAAAATGGAACACCCCCGCTTTCATTTGCATATGATTAGTCTTTCTTCAGTGGGCTTCTCAAAAGTGCCTGGCACTGGTGCACAGGCTATAGCTCACTGCAGGCTCGCAAAGCGTCGTCTATACGTTCCATGCACCTGTTACTTTGCGCATAGGACCCCCAAGTCAACTCTGCCCACCCAGACACAGACCCCCCCCCCCCCTCGTTAGTACAACAGTGACCAGTCATAACAGTGGCCCGCAGCTTGTTGCACGGCACTGCAATACTACCTTGTAACGAGTGACAACTATTTTTGTTCGGTTTGTAGTCGTGAACCATTATGCTATCAGTAGGCAACTTAAAGACACCATGCCATAGCTAGCTCCACCCTTGCCTATACGTTAGCCTGCAGGTGAACAACGCCTTTGCTTGCCACTTCATCTTTATTTATGTATAACATTGTATTGGGATATCTACCAAGCAAGAGGTAGCGTGCTCAACTTTCTGGAGGTTCCAGGTACCCCATGCATTGTTGATCTGCCCTAACTATGTGTCTGCAGCACTGCTGCAACTGGACCACTCTGGGTGCACCTGGAATGTAACGGGTCTAAGCTATTTATTTCTCACCAATACTAAGGTGCAACCCATCTCATCACGTTGCTATACCACTGTGGCAGGGCATGTAGGGTGGGGGGCAGCGGGTTGCCTCAATGGGCAGTGGCCTGCCAATAGCTTGGCTACCTTGACGTACAGTGGCCCCCAATGACTACCCTTTTTCAGCTATTACAGCAGGTATGCAGCTTCATACCTCCTGCTTGCCTGCCTGAGGTCATAACTTGATGAGTTTCTCGCTCCACCTCCCCTCCCCTCCACCCACCTTGTCACCCACCAGTTGTGAAGTAGGAAACCACACACACCATCTCTCTTTTACATCCAACTTGGTCACGGTATTGCAGGGCCTGCTGTTTGCCCTTGCATTATCAGCCGCCCTGCCTGCGCCCGCGGCCCTGGAAAGCACACCAGCACAGCACGACCAGCACCAGGCATGGTCAGCACACAGCCACCTTGATCAACCACTGGAGAGCCTACAAATACACCAGGTTTCAGGGAGCCTTGACAGCGTGTCCAGGTTGCTCCTGCAGGAGCAAGGGGAGCAAACAAAGGCCAAGAAGAAGGGGAAGAAAAAGAAGGGCAAGGGGGCGGTGGCCACCACTGTCGCACAGGGGACTGAAACTGGAAGGGAGGCGGCACAGGGGGCTGAAGCTGCAGGGGAGGCGGCACAGGAGGCCCTCCCACAAGCTAGCAAGGAGAGCATAGCTGCCAGCGCTACTGTGGTTGCAGACACCAAGGATGCAGCTGGCGCAGGGGTGGAAGCTACTGGCAAAGGAACGGGTTCTGAGGGCGGGGCAGACAGCACAGCACAGCCCAGCAAGCAGGAGGCTGGTGTGGGGGACGACGGGAAGGCAACAGCGCAGCCCAAGGTGCAGCCACAGGCCCAGGCCCAGCCTCAGGCCAAGGCCGCTCCCTCAGCCAAGCATCAGCCCCAGGCTGGGGAGCCGCTCATCGCCCTGCACCCGGGTCCTGAGCTCAAGCTGTCCTCGCACAAGGTGGGTGGTGTGGGTGTGGGTGGCTTGGTGTGGGTTGGTGGGTGGGTGAGTGGGTCCTCGCACAAGGTGGGTGGGGGGTGGGGGGTGCATCCTGCCGAGCGCACAGCCCTCGCCAGCTCCAGTACAGAAATTGCCTGAGCTCTACTCTTCTAAAAATCCCCAGGGTCTGCATATGGGGAATGGCGCCATGTATCCCATGGGGCTGTGCATGCGACGCACCGCATGTGGCCGCCAATATTCATGAGTATTAAGTCGCCATCTCAAAATCTTGGGCGATGCATGCGGATCATACAGGGGTGCATGTGCCCACATATCCAGCACTAGACCATCCATTATGCACCTGCACGCTGCACAGCCATGTATCATCCATCAATCACCCATGGGGTCACCTGCAGCCTGCACAGCATTCAATCATCTACCACCTTGCAACCACTCTGCACCTGCACCGCCGTGCCAGTCATTGAGGTGCAATGGGGGGAGGGCTGCACACAACATCGGCTATTCCTTTGCTGCCTCCATGTGCTGGTCCATGAGCATTGCCAAGGACCTTGTGGATACATGTGACTTGTCACAGCATGGGCACATTGAGGGGGCATGTGAGGCCATGTGAGCAAATGCCTCGATTTTATTTTGCCTGAACCTGATGAGTTGGTGGGACCAGATACATGCGCCAGCCCCTAGCCAGGCAGTGGTTGCAGTTCAGGGTTCACCATCCATGCCTTTGCTGAAAGCCTTAACCTTCAAGCTGAGCACCTGGTGTGGTGTGTGCAGTGCGCCTTCCAGCTTCTGGACCAGATGGTGTGCCAGTACGACAACCTCATCCTCTTCAACGGCACGTTCTACTATGTGTACCCAGGTGGGCGCGGTATGCATTGGGTAGTGCAGGGGTATTGAAGGCACACACTGTGGTATGCACAGTTTATGGCATCACATCACTTTACTTGCTTCCCACACTTGCCTATTACTGGGTCATCTGTGTGCTTATGTATACCAGGTGTGCATTTACCATTGTTTCAAAGTCGCCCTGTATATATCACCTCCACTTGCTGTAATTCGGCATATGACTTGATACTCGTGCCTGTCTGACCCCCACCCCCCCCTTTCCTCCCCAGTCACCGAGATCTCCCTGCACTCCCCCCGGGTTTCGTGGCTCCCCAGCGAGGTCTCCCCCTCCCCCACCTACTTCCGCCTCAACATAACCACTCCCAACAAGCTTACACAGGCGGAACCCTTCCCCTTTGCATGGCACACAACACCTAAGGCAGAGGTAAGCGGGTGTACCCCATTGGTTAATGTGTGTAGAACATGGGGTTGTACATACCCCAGTGCATACAGAGCAGCCACCTTTACACCATTGCATCATCCCATCCCAGGTCTTGAAATCTGGTCCCAAATTTCTAGCATGCCAATCTATATTGAGTGTAAGAGTACAGGCATGAACATTGTTTTTACCAGCATCAATCCGCATAATTATGCCTGAACTGGTTGCGGGAGCATTGCAAATGCAGCTGGCAAGTGCATGGGTGTTGTGCGGCCAATGGAGGGCTTGAGCAGTTCAGGCGTGTACCAAGCGTGTGTGCTGCGCGCAATCCCGTCAGGCCATGGGATTAGGGTTTAGGGTTTAGCATTTGGTCCGTACAGCACATGTGGCACACGCTTGTGTTTACTGCTTTGTCACAGGTCCGCCAGGGCCTGGGTTGGTTGCTGACCCAGCCGCAGGACTACGCCAGTGTGGTGGGGGAGCATGGGCCCAGCCTGCACGCGGCGCTGTGCTCGCACCTGGGCATGTGCTACTACAACGATAAGGTGCGGGGGAATTGGGCGCTGTGTGCAGGGTTGGCCCGCTATGGACTCGTCTTGGCGCTGTGCTTGTACCTGCCATTGGTACGCTACATGCAATTCAGAAGGAAATATAGCCAGAAATCTGCCCAGCAGTCAGCAGGCGCAAGCGGCGCTAAGCGGTTTTGGATATGTAAAGTAAAGAGGTAGATTGTAAATCAACAATTCATGTAGTTCACTTGTGCCCCCTTCTGACCCCGCACCCCCACCCACCCCCGCAGTCCTTGGACGACGTCACCCTCTTCCTTCTCAATAGCGACGCCTCCCTTGCCGCCCACATCGCCCCAGCTGCAGCCGACCTTTGGCAGTGCTTCTCAAGCAACGCCACCATCCCCGTGTCAGACCCTAGGGTAACCGGCGTGGCGGTCATCATCAGGAGGCTGGTGGTGGGTGTGGGGCCAACCGCACGCGCCTACCCATGGAACGGCAAGGAGTGAGTGCTCTTTTCCTTTGGATATGTGTCACGTGTCAGCTGTCTGCTGCTTTTGCCTCACTCGGTAGGAGAATACTTTGCTTTTTCAATTTTTTTTCGGGAGCTGCTTGTAGATTAGCTAGAATCAAATTGCGTGCCCTTTTGACTTTACGAAGTAGGCCATAGTCGGCATGGCCAGGCTCTCTATAATTGAAGCCCACAGTATTCGCTGTTTTCCCCTGACACCCCTGCACCCCCCACCACCCGCAGGTACATGCGCGAGCCGCCACCCCCCGTGGTGATGAGCACGTGGAAGATGCGCGTGAATGGGTGCCTGGGGCTGGAGGCGCAGGCACCCGCGGGCACCGCCCCCAGACGCCGCATGGCCATTCTGCACAACCCTACGGGGCCCGGAGCAATCACCAATGCATATGAGGTGGGCTGCAGGGCGATGGTGGAGGACATGCTGCCCTCCTCCCAGGTGTCTGTTCACATGCATGTTTCTCCCTCTGGACAAGAATGTATATAGAAACAGATATTTGTGGATGCATCCGTCCGGGGCATGCATGTAATTGTAATTCCTCGCTCTATACCTGTAGCCAACCACCACCACCTCCTTCCCCCCAACCCCAGGTGTCTGTCCACATGCACAATGTGTTCCCCAACCTGGACGTGCAGCTTGCCACCCTGGCGCCCACCCTGACTGGCCGCGCGCAGCAGTACGACGTGGATATAGTGCTGCAGGTGCAGGGGGAGGCGCTGGGTGAGTGGGAGGGGAGGTGGTGTGGCGGGGTGGCACATAGCTGTGGCTGTGCCGTGCTGCATGCAGGAAGGGGTGAGGGGTTTGCTCATAGCACGACCAATTACGTGTGGTGCGTATGGGAACAGGGTTTTGTAGGGGGCTGGGGGACTGAAACAAACGGATTTAGGAAGGATTGCAAGTGTCCCAGTACACCAGATTAGCAGTCGGCCCTTCATGCCTTGCGCCAGGCAACCAAGCACTGGTTCCGTATCTCTGCACTGGCGGGTTCAAATGCTGCTAGTGTTAAACATCAATCCCCCACTTCGCTCCGCAGGCAACCTGGTCCTCCTCCCCCCTGGCGCTGTGCTCCTGGAGGTGACCCTGCCACACAACAGGTACATCTCACACACCTGTCATGGATGTGTGCTTGCGCTGGCTTCTGTTGTTGTCAAACTTCTCGTCTCTGACCATTTAACCCCTCTAGCTGCCGAATCTGCTGTCACGCTGTCTGCCGCGTCCTGCTGTTTCACCCCCCCTATTTTCATCATCAGACCATCTTCTCCTCCCCCTGCACTTCCTCCTCAGGTACTTGAAGAAGGCAGCACTGGCAGCGGCATCCGACCTGGGCTACATGGTGGGGTACCATGTGGTGCATGTGGCGCCAAGGGGGGGACAGCTGGCGCCAGGTCACCAGGAGTCGCCGCTGTGGGGGGTGCTCACGCAGGAGGAGAGGTGGGTGGGGTGGGGTGGAGTGGTGGGTGGGGTGGGGTGGAAGGTTGGGGTGCAGCGGGTGGTGTGTGGGCGCGCTGTGCAGGAAGGGGGGAGACAGGGTTTCCGGGGGGAGGGGGTTTAGGATTTAGGTGCAGGATGGGAAATGTTTAGGTGCGGGAGGGGGTAAGGAGGCCAGACTGCACTGGTGGTTGATGGTTTGAGGGGGGCGCTGTGCAGGCACAGCCAACCACGCGGCCATACAGCGAGCGGCGGCCATGTAGCCACCAGAACGCGTGCACCCACCATCAGAACGCGTGCACCCCACTACCATCCACCCACCCACCACCACCCACCATCGCCCACCACCACCACCACCCACCACCCCTACCCCGCAATTCTGATCAAGCCCCACCCTCTGTTTACTCATGCCAACACACAAACGCATGCGCACTGCCCACCCCCTCCCACCTTATGCAACAACTCCATATCCCCCCCCACCCCTCTTGTGCATGGACTCCCTGTCTGCCCCCCCACCCACCTCTTTACCCCCTACCCTCCCCTCCCCTCTCCAACCACTACCCCCCTCTCCACCCCCGTGCAGGGACTCCCTGTCCGCCACCCCCCCCGCCTGCCCCAAGGACGCCTCCCGGCGGGTATCTCAGGAGTGCGCAGACCTGTTCCTGGCCTGGGGGAGCTCCGAGGTTGACCCTAAGAAGGTGGAGGCTGCGGTGGAGCGGGCAATGGGGATGCTGGAGGGTGGGGGGGAGGACACGCCCGCCTTCTCGGGCTTCAACCCCGCAAACCGGCCGGAGACTGTATTCTTCTTCCAGTGACGGGGCACAGCATGTAGGCTTGGGTGTCAACGTGGGTGGGGCCTACACCCGCAAGGCTGTGTTCAGGGTGGAAAGCAGTGGTGAAAAGGGCAATTAGCTGGAGGGTGAGCGGGGGCGGGGGTTGAGAGGGGAGGTGTGCGACACCTCGTGGAGGGGTGAGAGGGGGCACGCATGCGGTCAGCCACGCAACCTGCCGTGTTTGTCTTCTAGTGTTGGGCCGCAGGGGTGGTTGGAAGGTACAAACTTGGACAGGGTTTGGCGAGTCAGTGCCGCGGTGGCACATTGAAGGAAAGCACTACCATTAACCTTAAGACGGCAAATGCTTTGGATCAGGTGCATAATATGTGCGCCGAGCACTAACACTGCCATAACCTCGAGTGCGTTGTAGGGATTTGGTTGATTGGCCCCCCACCGCCCACCCCAAGGATAGACCCCATTAGTAGTACTAATGCACCTGCCTCCGCCCCACCTTTCCTCACACCCCTGTGTGAAGGGACTAGAGTGCAGGGATTCTTGCTTCCAAACCCCACTAAGCTTCCTGCCAAAACTTTTTTAGGATTTCGAGTTTGAGGGGTAGGGTTTATTAGTAGCTAGGGTTTTTTCCACCAAGGGGGAGTATTTATGGACGGTTTCCCCCTGCATGCATGCATATATGCATGCATCAGCCTGAAGTTGAGCGAATATCCAGTGTTGTATCACCTATGATAACCTGGATTGCACCGCATGACAGTTGAACCCTTTGAATGAGAAGTTGAGGCTTTCACAGTTCTAGTGGGCTCTTGCTCGTTCACACTTCCTTGAGCCAATATGAGTAAAGATGACCCCAGCTCAAAGCGCCCACGTTTGTCACTGGTACAGCCGGTAGTAGGCAAGGCACGTTCTGCGAGTTGTGTTCCTCGTTTCTGCAGCAGCGGCGGATATCGATACCCTGTGATTGAGAGCACATTCTTGCAGCCTTGCCCTGTGCTGAGGCCCCACCGTCAGAGTGTGCCAAACCAACTTGCAGCGCTAGAAGCTGAAATTGAAGCTGCATTCAACCCGCTGTGGGAGAGGGTCAAGGTGCTGCAGGAGGGGAACAAGGGGGTGCAGGAGGGCATCAAGGGGCTGCAGGAGAAGGGCAAGGGGGTGCAGGAGAGGATCGAGGTGCTGGAGGAGAGGACCAGGGGGCTGGAGGAGAAGGTGGGTGTGCTGGAACCCACCATCATGAAGCTCAAACAGCGCCAAGTGGTCGAGTTGGCAAGGCAGAAGGCCAAGGAAGCCCTGCTGGCGCACAAGCGGGTCACTGAGGCTGAGGCAGAAGCACTTGCCTGGGGGGAGCTCTTTGAGAGGGTGAAAGCCAACCTCCCCGAGGTACGGTTCACAGACCAGGCCTGCTCATGCTGCTACCCTTTCTCTTTTCGAGCTGCTCACAGTGGTACCTGGCCTTTCCACTGCACATCATGGCGTTGCCACCCAGTTGGGCCCCGTGTCGTACCCCATATCCTTCAACGCCTGCACAGCCTCTTCGTTCAGGGTTGCCTCTTATGCCGTCTGGCACCACACCACAGAAACACCGATATGGTCCAGGTGGCACGAGAGACAAGCCTGAGTGAGGAGGCTGTGCTGTCTCTGAAGGAGGTGGACCAGGTCTCTGACGCGGCTGTAGGCCCAGTGTACGAGTACCCAGCCAGTAAAGCTGACTTTCCCAGGTGTCTCAGTGTGCCTGGGCATGCCACTGCACAAGTTCTGCTTTGGCACCCTGTTGAGCTTCATATTTATATCAGTGGGTGTGTGGTATTGCGCCAGGTGGCGGTCTCCACAAAGCTGTCTGATGAGGCAGTGCTGGCCTTGGAACACGTGGCTAAGAGCTCCAACCAAGGGGCCCGCTGTATGGTTGATGCCCTTGCAGACTGTATCAACTACCCAGGAAAAGAGCCTCAGCAGAAGTACTTGGGGGAGTATTACGTAGCGGTGCACCCTGAGGGCAAGAGCGCAGCTGAGGTTTTGAGTCTCGGCTAGCCGGCCACACCAGGTCCCACACTACCAGGGCGTGGGGTCAAAGCGGAATAGGTGGGTGGATCGGCTTGTTATCTGCCACCGTTGTGCCTACTGCTTTGCTTTCTGCCGATGACCCACCCGATAACCCCAGGGGTCATTCCTGATACATCATACTTTGCCGTTGGGGTTTACAATTACCACTCCCTTGTCCCTTCACTATTGCCCCGCCATGACATCTTCACCCCTCCAGGGCGCCAACCCCGTGCTGTGCCAAGGACGCCTGCGCCTACCACCACTGCCACACCGCCTTCAAGGCCGCCGGCAGGGAGGCAGCAGCGGGCCAGAGGCATGTCAACCCGGGAGGCAGCGCCTCCTTTGCCTATCCTATCCGAGACAGAAGGCTAGCAAAGGATTGGGCAGTTGCCAAAATCCCCACTGCACTCAGCTCTGGGCTGAGTCGATGCCGCAGTGGTGGTGGGTGTTGCAAGGTTTGGCACACGCTGCGTGGGGCAACAGTAGCACAGGCTGAGGTGGTGTCAACTCCTGGTAAATGACCTCTGCAGAATCTGCCACATCCACGCTCCAGCATGCTCCACGTGTCACTGGAATGGTGCTGGGCGCGGATGTGGCAGACTTTGCAAATGTCGTCTACAAGGAGCAAAGGCCGTCTCTGACTATTGTACTGTTGCCCCACATGCGCAAGCAGCTGAACGGGAGCTTGTCTGACTTGCAGAGCAACCTGGAGCGGTACAGGAGCTGAGGGAGGGGAGGAGGGGTTGGATGTGCAGCGGGCCGTGGCCATGGTTTGTTGCAAGCTTGCCACGGGTGCACAGCAGGCGGTTAAATGGTGCTGCAATAATTCAGTGTTAGTACCGGTCTGGTGGATGCTGGCAGACTCCTGGCTGCGGCCTAGGGTATTATGAGAATTCAAGGGGCCCATTGTAGTAAAAATGCTTAGTAGTAGTACAACAAGGAACTGTTTATGAGCGGGCGTGCATTTGTGCATCTTTGATGGAGGTGCTAAACAAGCAATTGCGCCATTCATGCACACATGCAAGCTCACAAATAAACAGTTCCTTGTTATAGTACTAAAATACTGCCCAAGATCTAGGGTGTTGTTGGATTGAGGAGCACAAGGGTTGCCAACCCTCCAATGGATGACGGAGGTGAATTGTCACACGGTGCACTGTAGGGCTATATGTGTGCAAACTTCAGAAAATTTGAAGATGCTGGACTCCAAGTTACAATTCAATTTGTTTGGTGCTCTGGTACGAGCCAGCGGCCCCCTAACTACGTAACAGTTGTGCGCCCCCTTTCTTCCATTCCTTGTAAAACATATACCATTTTACAAAACAGGTGTACTCCAACATTGTCAAGCAAGGATCACAAGGCACAAATAGGAACCACTGGCGGCACCACATCACCCCCGGGGCCCAGGGAATTTCTGAGCACGTGCCCCAGAGGCTGCAATTGCAATATTGCCAAGGCCCATGCCAATTGTAACACACACTGGGTAACCGTACAATACCGGCAGTCACTGTGCCCACTTGAACAGAAGAAAGCATGCAGCCGTTTCAAAGAGGAACATAACTTCAGCTGAGAGGAAGGAAGCGGAAGAAAGTCAAGTCTGTGGTTGGTACTTCAAGAGTCCTAGCGCCTAGGATTTAATCCTAGCCGCATGAAACAAAATTCACACAGGGCTGTGTGTCAAACTGTTCTTGCTGGAACATGGCACCTGTTGACTGTTCGGATTTTTAATTAGGGTCCAAAGTTTAGGGCACCACTGCCTGAGACTGCATGCGGCTGCTGACTGTTTAGGGTTTAGGGTTCAAGGTTTGGGGCATCACTGCCTGGGACAGCGTTTGGGTGCTGGCCCCACAAATGCACATCAATGCCCCCAGCTATCAGCGTCCTGCCAGTGTGCCAATGCTCCTACCACTCAATCTCAATGCCTGCCCCACAATGATCACCCCAGCATGACCCCGCACCCCAGCATACAGCGCATGCTACGCATGCCCACCCACCCACCGCAGGTACATGCAGCCAGCGGTGGGTATCACCTGGTCAAGCAAGCAGGTGCGCCAGCGGTCCACAGCACCCTGCCGGCGCCACCAGCTGGCGGTTGCGCTGCTGCTCCATGAGGCGTGCGTGGTGGTTGCACCCCATTGCCAACTCCCGTCCCAGGATGATGCGGCTGTCCTCGCTGCCGGGCGCATCGCAGTCTCCTGGGGCCTTGCCTTGCCACAACAGCTGTGCACCTCCTTCCACCAGTGGCCACAGCTGGGCGTACGGCAGCTAGGGTGCCTGGTTGGTGCTGGCGGGCGGGGCCGCTGCGTCCTTCAGCAGGCTTGCGTGGTTGAAGCACAGTTTAGAAAACTGGTCTGCCAGGCCCAAGTGCGGGCTCCCACTCATTGGTGTGGGGCGGTACCTCTTGATCTCGCCTTCTCCACCTTGCCAGAACAGCTGGGCGAGTTGCTCTACCAGCGGGCGCAGCCCCACATCGCACAGCGCCAGCTGCTGGGCAAACTTGTGCGGCGCAGTTATGGTGTGGAACTTCATGGCCTGCAGCTAGGGCTGCGGTCTTCAACATTGAATATTACTTATTGAAGCTTGAAAGCAGCTTCAGATTAAACAATTTGTTTGCTATTTCAAGCCATAACTTAAAGCTTTGTGTATTATTATCTATACTAATACAGGAAACGGCCCTCCCCGGTATTACATCACCCCTTGTAAAATGTTACACGTTAAAGCACAGCCTACCTGCAGCGCGGTGCGGCCATTGGCCTCCAACCTCTTGCCCCACCTGTTGGGCATGGAACCCCGCGATTGCAGCGACCAGATCCCGAAAGAGTGGGTAGACGTGCTCATCCTCCCCCCGTTTGCCTGCCATAGCCGGTCAGTGTGGTTAGATGGCCCAGACGCTGGGTGCTGAACCCTAATCCCTGGGATGCTAACACACAGACAACTGCAACCTGAACCATGAAACCTGAGTCAACATGACACAGGCGCTCAGCCCTAAACCCCGAGTCCCTACGACACATGCACACAAACCAAACGCACCTGTTCAGGGTTCAGGGTTTAGAACCCAAATTAGGGTTTACAGAACCCTGCACGCAAACGCATACTCACCTGCTTTGGCTCGCTGCGCAAGCTCCACCGCCAGCTGCTTGATGGCAGGCTGCTCCAGCAGGTCTGCCATATCCCACTCCACGGGAGGGCAGCGCTGCAGGAACCAGTACATGCTGTGTGCCTGCCCAGCAGCCTCAGCCTTGCTCTCGTCGAGCTGCCCAATAGCATACTTGATGATCTGTTCCACGGCCTGTGCCACACACAGAAACCCAGTAAACCCTACACCCTAATACCTCTCGTCAGTCTTTTCGACGGCCGGCGCCCAGCATGTGTGCTCCCTAAGGCAATGCATTTAGGGTTTACAGTCCAACGCTGTTCAGTTCAGGATTTAAGGCACTAATCTGGAGCCAGTGGGGAGGGTGGTGCTTGGGCTGATATATGCTTTAGGGTTGAGGTTTTAGGGTTATAGGATTCTTATGGCTTGGGAATTTAGGGGTGAAGGCCTGTGCGAAGGGCACCGCTTCCCCATAAGAAAGGCCACCGAGGGTTTGGGATGTTGGGTTTAGGGTCAAGGGCCTGTGTCAGCGCAGCGCTCTCTTGACAGCTCTGCAACAGCGCTGATGGATATGCCCTACCCCAGCTTTGGGGATAAGCAAACCTGGTGGCCGCACTTTTTTCCACAGTGGTAATCGACATACATGCTGTTGTTTGCACCAATTTGATGACCAGTGTAATTGCATATTGTCTGTCCACATGCATACGCGCCAACTCAGTCACGGCCACCAACACCGATAAAAACGCTAAGCCCTAAACGCAAAACAGACACGGCCACCAGCACCGATAAAACACTGGTCTGAGGACTTACCGGGGCCTGCAACTTGGCTTCCACCTGGGCTTCCAGCTGTGCAAACTTCCGCCCAGCCTGCAACACATGCAGCTCGGCCTCCAGCTTAGCTTGTGCGGCCTGCTGCTCAGCCTGTGCGGCCTCCTGCTTAGCCTGTACAGCTTCTTTCTTCAGCGCCGCACACTCTGCCACGTAATCCCCAGGCGCAGGTTGCTGTCCCTCAACTGCACAGCCCATATACCAGGATTAGACCCTAGGTAGGGTGACTGACAGGCTCAAGTGAGTGTGGATGGAGGGTGGGGCACATATGTTCGGGGTTAAGGGTTTTCGCTGGTGGGCCTGCACACAAACACATTGCACTGGTTCTTGTGTATGCAATAAACATGCATATAAATAAAGCTGCATGCAGTAATTGGTGGCGTGGCCTCGGGGGCTGCTCTCTGCTGGTCCAGTAAGCAGTAGACCCTCTCGCTGAGCGCGTTGACCACCCGCAGCGCCTCTAGTCCCTTCGGGGTGTCAACATCTAGAGCACCATCCGGTTCAAGGCTGCCTGGAGTGTGAGCCTTGTGGCGGCTATCGCTGCCGACAGCGGGTCCGGGAGTAGCTGCGAGGCATGGTGTAGGGTTTGGGGTTTGGGGTCCAGTGGTGGCAGTGAGGCCCTGTCTAGGGTTTAGGGTTTACATGGTAGAATCTGCGGTCCAGTGGTGGCGCTTATCACAGCTGTGACAGGCTCATCACAGGCTCATCACAGGCCCTTGACTCAAGCAGTCAATCCGCACAGATCAGCATTGCCCACATGCCTAGTTCTGCTGCTTCCTGTCCGTGGACGCAAACCCCAGACCCTAAACCCTACAGGTGCACCATGTCTGCTCAAACCCTCACCCAACCCTTCTTCAACCACACCTCTGCATTGGGCAAGCGCTCCCCCTCCGGCTGAGGCTGAGGCCCCGTCATGGTGGCATGGGTAGGGGTAAGTCGCCGCCTGTCTTTGCTGCCGGCTGCAGCCCTGTTGAACTGCGGATTGGCACGGTAGCAAGGTATGGTGGGGCGAGCGAGCTGGAGTGCTTGCAAACAGGGAGGGTTGGCCAGGTGTGGGTCCGCTCATGCAAGGAGTATTGTATTGCTGAGGGTTGGGTTGTGGCAGTTTCACCGATGCAGGGTTGGAGCACGGTCTGAACAAAACCAACAGTGGGGTGTAACAGGGAGGCAAGCCACCCATGGGAACCAGGCAGGTGCAGGAAAGGGTAAAACTTGGAACTTCCAAGGGTGCACCCTTCAAGGGAGTCTTGCAACAAAGGACAAGCAGGTAGGTGTGCGGGCACTTGGGAAACTCAGCAGGCTGAAATTTCCGCAGACAGGTTTACAACATTGGGTGGTGTTGTACCCACCGCCCGCTGGAGTACCACTCCTTACAGCGCACGCATTGTAAGCATGTGCATGCATGCATTATACCCAAGGCTGTCGCTTCCACGTCTTCTGTGGGATACGCAAACACATGCAAATTTCCAGCACTACAGCTACGAGGGTGCAGTGCCGAGAAAGTGAAGTCGTCAGTGGTCCATCGGTGAGACCGTCAAAGGTCAGGATTGTCACCGGGTACCCAATGCACTATGCTGCCAGCTGATTCCTTGTCAATGGAAGCTCATTGAGGATAGTGGAACAGGATAAAGTGGACAGCGTGATCAGATATATAGGAATTTTTCCCGTACCTGCCTGTAGGACCCCGGTGGCACGGTTGCTGTAGGGCATAGTCCTGTTCGCAGGTGTGCGCCCTTCCAACTGTAGCTATAGGTACCGGAGCTGGCAAAGGGACAGCGTGAACAGAGCGACAACATCGTGCCCAGACACAAGCCCTGGCGTTGAGAGGGGGTATTTCCTTGAACAGCCGAAGGCGTGTTTATGCACTGGTTGCTTGGGAAGGTATCGTATCGCTTTGGTGCACGGAACCAGCCCACCTGCATGCATATATGTATGAGCTAGCTTCCCTTCGCTGCTGTAGGCCTGTCCGTTACAGCAGTGAGGAGTAGAATGTGTTTTGCCGAACTTCGGCATATATTTTGTTGTGGTGGTGTCTGTAACTGGATATATGCTTGATATTAAACGCATGTACACTGGATACCACAGACCCTCTCCCAGGGGAAGGATGCATGCATCACGTTGACCTCTGTAAGGTTCATGACAATTGCGACCTATAGGCTGCCTGTTGCACTGTAGAACCATATACCAGCTATTGGGTACCCTCTACGTGTATACAGGAGCCTGTGGAATGCAAGGTATTAGTCAGCTCCATGCCCAATATTTGCATGCATCAGGGAACATGCATGCAATCGGTGGACGTATCCTTTCCTTCACAACAAACTACTCAGCTAAATCAGCCCTGCCTTCAAGCTAAATTTTTTAAAGTACGCTTTCGACATCCCAAGTATACACCGGTGCCAACCTCGGCATCTATTGATGCCGTAGAGTGAGTGCCGTAGCCGTGCATGCCATTCTACGCCCAGTATGCGCTTCCACTACTTGCCATACCGACATTCTCCCCGTCAATCTCTTTTAGTATATCATTTGTAAGGCTCTCGTGAGCCACGAACACGGAAGGCGGCTTGAACCGTTTAAAGGAGGCGTGGAGCCAAGAACCGGTACCGGGCCCGGGCAATGCATATGCAGCGCTCTTGCACTGTACCCACTGAAGCCGAGACGGTTAGCCCGCGGTGGAGTCTGTTTGTGTCACTTTACTCGACAACGTTACGGCTGAAATCGGCGGCGGCACTTCTTCGCAACTATCTGCAAGCCTTAATGCAATTGAGCACTGACGCAATCGCTTTGTGTACTACTATGTACTTGTTACTTCGAGCTTCAAGATGGACATGCCCAAACGCATTGGAAGAAGAAAGAAAGAAAGGGGACGCACACAGGCGGATGTAATTACCATTGATTGGAATTTCAGGATCTGAGGTATCACAACTGCATCATAATGGCAGGCAACACAAGTGCATTCCATCGAATGAGTTCGTGTGTCATCTGCTGACATCCCTTGTGTGAGATGAGCCTAGAGTTCATGGCATATTGCAGTTGTTGTCAATAAATGTTTCAGCACTAAGTCAGATATGCTGGACCAGGTGCATGATACAATGCTGTCAACCCCGGCCCAGCTAGCCTAGTGATCGCCAGAAAGGGAAGGGTAGCCTGCCAACGAATACCCACTAGTAGTACATTTCATTAAACAATGTAAAACAATCCCGCTGTCACTCTTGAGGTGTTGGTTTAATGTACAAATGGCAAAAAGGCAATCTTTGCTGGGGTGCAAAACGTTCTTTGGATGGGAGTATCGGATGCACACTGTGCAACCCCTCCCGCCAACGACCAGCAATGCCACAGTCCCGATGTGAGCAGTTTACACCGTGCCCTTCCCCAAGCCCTCACTCCATGTTTGATACACGGTCTCCCCAGTGCCCTTTCAGTCCCTGCCCAAATATGAGGGCGCCATCTGTGCTGATTTGCTCCTCTCCACCGCCTGTCCCTGCCTCAACCCTGGCCCACCCCCAGCGCTGCCAGCATTGCCGCCAGCTTTGGCCCCCTGTCGTTGCCCACGTGCGGCACCACCGCCAGCGGGCGCAGCCACTCCACCAGCCGCCGCAGCTCTGGGAAGCTCGAGTGCTCCGAGTAGGGTACCTGAGGGGTTTAGGGGTTAGGGGTTTAGGGTTTGCGCAGCCGCTCGGGGAAGCTCGAGTGCTCCGAGTAGGGAACCTGAGGGGTTTAGGGTTTAGCCTTTAGGGGTCACGCAACAGCTCTTAGAAGCTCGGGTGCTCCGAGTAGGGGTGAGGGAGGTGCGCTTTTGCACATGCATCTCCACGTGTTGCACAGGCAGGACTGCGGCCGTGGGGCGTCATCGACATATTCATGAATGGTATGGGGCGCGCCCATGTGGATGTGGGTGGCACAATCTGTGCAGTGGTGACTGCTCATCTGGCTGTAATGCGGGAATGCGTGAATCAAATTAATGAATTTGACATGAATGTTGTGGCGTGGGTGGTGCACTAAAGCTTTGATGCACAATGCAGGACAAGGTGTGAGAATATGCTTGCTTGCCCAACGCCTCCTCTCACCTGGTACATCACCAGGGACCCCCGCTGCTCCCGCCTCCCCCTCGCATCCCCGCCCCCCCCGCCAGCCCCCTTGTGCGCCCACCCCGTGGCCTTGAACCCCACCACCCTGCTGTACCTCCCTTGGTAGTGTCGCAGCAGCTGGGCCATGTGCTTATACCCCACCATCCACAGGGGCGCCACGTGGATGCTTGCCTCGCTGTCATTGGCTGTCAGCAGGCGCATGACAGCTGGCAGGTCCAGGCACCGCAGCACGGCCAGCTTTTCGGCGCTGACATGCACCTTTTGCTGCAGGAACATACACAAAAATTGCTGGGTAAGTTATAAGGTAGTTACCTGCCCTGGCCACAATCATCACATTTTCACAATTATAAACTTGTTGTATCAATAGGTATAACAAATGGAATTAAGCAACCCCAAGAAGCCTGCACAGTGAACCCCATTCAATAAAACATGGGTATGCATGCCACTGCGCAGCCTGTCTTGCAACAGGCAAGTTGGGCAAGGTAGCGGTGTTAGCACAGAGGAAAGGCATGACTCTCGTGTCCCCCACCTGCAGTGCCTCAGCCACCTCCAAGAACACCCGCTCCTTGCCGATGGTGTATGACCCAAACAGGAGCAGGGTCTTGGGCTGGCGGCTCTCGGTGCGGGCTGCCCTCAGGGTGTACTGGATGACATCATGCTGCAGGGGGAAATCATACTGCGGGGAGCAGTAGGTGGTGTCCAGGAGCAGGTGGGCCCGGCCACGTATGGCGCACAAATGGGGATCCGCCTCCATCCCCGCGTGGAACCTGCAGTTCCCAAAAAGACCGTACTTGAGAAATAAAGCTTGCAGCCTGGAATTCAAAAATGGCGGATTGGTTAGGGAGGGAGACTGTGGGCGATGAGAAGCGCTTGGCCTGCAATTCCTGGTGTGATATAGAATTAAAAATTTCAAATGTATGATTTTAATTTATAATAAGCAAATGTACTAATCTTAACGCTAACGAGTGAAAATGCGTTCCCCAAAACTGTGCACCAGTGCCATCCTGTCAACAGATTCTCCTTCCCTCACCTGCAATCCCCGGTATTAAGCACCGGCGCCTGGCCCGGGGGCTCGAAAATCGCCATGGCTGCCCCCGGGCAGTGGTTGGCGTCCACAAAGGTCACTCGAACGCCCTCCACCACGAACGGCTGGCCCAATGGGTGCTCCTTGATTCGCTCTGCAGCTACCCGCAGCTTCAGGCGCACCAGCCTGGCAGTGATGGGGGTGCAGTGGAGCGTGGCTGCGAATTTGGATGTGAGGCCCATGTAATGGTCCGCATGGAAGTGGGTGAGGAACCAGGACTTGCACCAGGGGGCGGAAACCCCAAACTTGTCCACAATGAAGGTGGTCCCGGGGGTGCGGTGCCACTCTGGGACCCAGGTTTTGGTTTTGCCGCCCGGCGTGCGGCTGCACCACTGCCGCCCAGCGTATACGGCGCTGCGCCCTCCCCGCAAGTTTGATTTCCCTCCTCCCCTGGCAGCGGGCTGAACCCTAGCCTGCAGGGGTGATTTTGCCTCCCCGTTGCTGCCGCCACTGCCCTTGAAGTAATGCAAGATGCTCCCCTTGCTGTGCGGAGCACCGCTGGTGGTTGGTGGTGCGTCATCCTCGCGGCCCGGCAGCGCGACACCTGTCACAGCAGCAAGAGGGCGTGCCTCGGGTGGGATTTGTGCTCAGAGAAATGCACCATGTCCCATACAACACGATTCCTATGGACCAAGCTTTTCAATCAAATACATGTATCTCTACCACTACACTCCAAATTACCAGTCAGCCTTGCACATTGTAACAGTATTGGTGTATATATATATGATATATGCCTACTGTGACATGCGATCACCAGTCCTTTTCCCAGATGGTCGAGCTATCGTTACATAGTTTCAGAGCTTGGGTCGGCTGGTCTCCACTTCGATTCCTAGATCCTAGGGCCGGTACTCGACTTTTCTGGGTTGATGATCTTGGGATATGTGATTCCTGGCACATACTCCGACGTGGGTCCACTGCTTCAGGTCTAAGAGCCGAGGCAGCACTCATGGATTGTCAAGGGGCCTCTTACTCCAAAAGGGGGGAGGAATGTAACAGTAATGGTGTATATATATATGATATATGCCTACTGTGACATGCGATCACCAGTCCTTTTCCCAGTTGGTCGAGCTATCGTTACACACATGCGGTGTCAATTATGTATGCCAGCAAGACAAGCACCTTTTCCGAGTGCGTGTTCTGAAGTAAGTGTACCAAAATGTTACCTCACCTGTCAGGTAGTCTGTGATGGATGCTCCAGTGGCATTGCGTCGCCAGGAGGGCGGAGGGTGGCCGCAGGTGCTGGGACATGCTTCGGGTGGCAGGGTGGGGGTGGGGGTGGGGAGGTGGGGGTGGCTGGTGGTGGCTGGCGGCTCCCTGTGGCCAGGGGAGGGAGGTGGGGGGAGGTTGCTGCAGGATGTGTGTGGCAGGGGTACCTGGGTATTTACTAATTTAAATTGAACGACGAGCGGCAAGGGTTGCCAAATGCATGGTCCAGAACACATGCGATGATGATTGGCTGTGTTCACCCTTGGCGCTTGTAAATCAAACTATATTACGCATGCATGTTGCATGGCATGGCAGAAGCTGTATGCAAAGCACACACCTTGCATCATGAGCATCGTTGCAGGGCTCTCCCCCTCCATCCGCATCATCCCCTTCCCACACCTCCCATCCCTCCCCTGCATCCCCATTCCCCTCCCCCCACTCCTCCCCATTGTCTTCCTCCCCTCCCATCTGACAATGCCCCCCCTCCACCTGGCTCATAGGGGGTGCATCCATGCCATGCAGCTCGGCTGCCGCTGCCAGGAAGCGCTTCCGAGCCCCCAGGGTGGATAACCCCAGCTGTAGGAGGTCTTGGTCTGACAGGTAGGGCAGGATGGACAGGTCAAGCTGAGCGCGCAGGAAGGCTGGCAGGTGCCTGCGTAGGGTTTGGGGCTAGGGTTAGGGCCGGCTACGTCTGCAGGGAGAGGAGGCTTCGGAGGGACGATTCCAATGTATGGAGGTGCAGCATGCTACCAATGCACACCTTGATTGCGCCCCTGCAATATGCGTGATATGTGTGATGCATGAGGGCCACGGTGGTAGCTACTGGATTGTGATTCAACACTGGGGGTGAGATATCTATTTTGGCTCAGGCCATGGACTGGTTTTGCGTGAGGAGCCATGCACATTGTGGTTGTGCGCACGGGTTACCTGTCAAGCTGCAAGCCCTGGAGCCAGGACCTGAGGTCTTGCTCAGAGCTCCCCCCTTGCCCTTCATCCTCCTTTGACTCCATGTCAACCACCTCCAGTGGGGCACACGGCGGCTGGCTGACCCTATCCAAGCAAGCGTTGATGTGCGCAGTGCAACCAGCTTCCGTCTCAGCGATGTCCCCCAGCTGAATGCCGCAAACGGGGCAGGAAGGGCCAGGTGCTGAGGCGCTGTGGGTCAGTTCTTGTGGCTGTAGGCTGCCAGGGCCAGCGGGAGGAGCAGTGGGAGCTGTTGGAGCTACTGGACTGACAGCTGGTTGGGTGCACAGGTTGACCAGTGGCTCATAAGCCTGGGCATGCGAGCTCCCTGGCTCAAGACCATCGTCCCGCAAGGTGTCATGGTTGATAGTAGGCTCAAGACAGCCTTTGTTGGGTGAGATGAAGCAGGAAGAAGTGACTGCCTCTCCCTGTGGTGTGCCTCTGGAGAACAAGCTGAGGTTGACTTTGGTCCCAGAGTTTTGTGGCTGTTGCTCCTTCAATTTGAAGCTCGAGGAGCTGGGCTTGGGTAGCGAGTTCAGGACGTTCTGGAGTACTAGTGGCGAGCTGGTATTGGTGTTGGGTCTGGACCGCTGCTTGCGTTTGGACTGGGGGGAGTTTCGTGCTTCTCTGGCTGTCTTGGGGCGACGATTGACTAGTTGTGAGGGCTTGCAAGGTTGGAAGTCGTCATCGTCGTCCATCCTTGCCTACATGCTAATAAAAGACTCGAACCCAAGCTGAAGACAGCAGCAAGCGGTCAGAGTTGCAGTGTATAGTTCAAGATGTCACTGAAAGTTGCCAAGTTGACGTTGCTACCACGATATGTCTCGCTATGTTGGCGTCCTGAAAAGTAGGCTTCTTTCAAGACGTGGGTTCCAGGTGATCGTGCCTATATTTGCACGTTAAAACTGTGCTATCGCTATGCATGCATTTGGTCGCTATGAGAGCAATGTTTTCGCATTAACAGGAAGAGATAAGTGCACCTATTGCATCTTATCGAACGTGAGACAGTTTTGATTACTTTCAAAACTTGCAACGTATGTAAAACTGTGGGACAGGAGAAGGTGACATTCTGGACAGGTTGTGTACTGCATTGCAATATACTGCTCCCCTTGGTGACTGGTGTGGCTTTGGAGGGTTGCGGTGGGGACAGTACAAACCCGCCAGTATCTACATCATACTGACAAAACTGAACAAGTACGACACCCTTTCAAATCCAGGCCTTTACAACCACCAACCCCATAAGTGATAACACATTAGTGAATGGTGAAAGCTGCATGGCATGGCCCAGCGGGGCGCAGCAGATTTGGAATCCGGGTTTGAAGAGATTGGCGCATGGAGCAACAACAAAAAATCTAACAGCCAGTGCCCAGGCACACTACAACATATTTTTGCACCATGTCCCTGAATCGTGCGATTTCAAACCACCCCAAAAATAAACGTTTTGTTATTTTCTCAAATATTGGCTGGATGTCAATTATTTCTTACAGGTTAACCCTGCGGTAGCACCAGCACATACCCTGCCAAACCAAAACAGCAGCAAGCAGCATCAGCATAATAGCAGCCAACCAGACCCCTTCTCCCTACCTAGAATACCTACGTCAACCCCAATCAACCACTCCAACCATGCTCCACCTATGCAATCCCAATTGCAATCCCCCCTATTGGTATCCCAGCGATTTGCCCAGCTTGGAGTTTTTGCGCAGCAGCTTCTTGCCCGTGACCCCAATAAGGTCTACCCGCATGCGGTGCTCCACCAGCACCCTCTGCGCGCCCTCGCTGCGCACGCACTGCACGCAGATGAGGCCCCGCTTGGAGTTGTCGCACGAGCTGTGGCCCCTGCGCAGCGGGAACTCGCCCACCCCGCCGCACATGCAGCATGCGTGCTGCCTGCGCACAGGGTTCACACGTGATTTAAGTGAATGGGGTTGGACGGGTGGGGGTGATGCAGTGTGTGGGTGTGGGTGGGGGGCAAGTGCGCACTTGGGCGGGAGTGCTGTGTGAGTGCATGGGTAGGTGTGGGAAGGGGTTGGGCATGGGATGGTGCCACCGGGGGCTGCAGATACAGACTGTGGCTGATGCCGAGGCCAGCTTTGAAAGCTGGCGCCAAGTGTCACCAACAGGCTATCATCTAGGTGTGATCATGCCAGGGCAGTGGTGCAGCAGGGACTGAATATGTTTCCCAGTGCACCCCAGGGGAGAGTTTCGTAGCATGTACCCCAGTGGAGGGTTTTGTCCCAGGGTTTTGCCTGCTGCGCCCCCACCCCACCCCACCCCACCCACCTGTACAGCGCCCGCCAGGGGTGCTGCATCACTTGCGACAGCTGGCCGCGGGGGTGGCGAGGGAAGGCCCACCGGTGGTGCTGGCACAGCCGCTGGAACCCCACCTCGGCTGCACGGGCAAAGCGGGTGCACACCTGCGCCGGGGGTTTAGGGTTTGGTGTGTAGGGTTTAGGGTTTTGCATTGGTGCGCCGACAGGGTGTCAGGCACCCAGGGGGTGCGGAATTCCTTTGACGTTAATTCACGTGTTGTGGGTTTAGGTTTAAGAGTCCCAACGTCCTGTAGGGTTGTAGGGTTCAGGGTCTCAGGTCAAGGGTTTTGGACTAGCTGGTCGGGGTTTGCGCTTTTGTTTGACTGTGCAGGATTTTCACAAAATGCAGCATATATGCGGAATATCACAGACAGGCAAGGCACTCACAGCAAATCACAGGCGCTTGGCGGGTAAGCATACGCACAACTACAAGGAACCATGCCGTAGGCAGGTCACGCAAGTAAGGCAGCGTGCTTATTTTAGCAGGTCTTATCATATTTTTCCTTCACGTAAGCAGAAAAGGCTCCAAGAAAAATGCCCTTGTGTGCTTCCGGGATACTCTGCATGCATGCATGTGCGCATATGCATGCATATGTGCGTCACCACCAACCTGGCTGGTCTGCACCAGGTCTGCCCCAGCAAGCTTTGCAAGCACTTCCTCCAACACCCCGTCGGGCAGGTTCCACAGGAGGGGCGCCGGAGGCTGGCTATCGCTGCTGCTGGCACCTCCAGAGGGGATTTCTGCCGGGGGCTCAGCCCCATGCTTGCCACGGCTCTGGACTGGAAGCTGCATGCTTGCACGTCAGGCGGCTGCAACTTACCCTACGCGAAATCTAGTGTAATTGCTTCAACCTCAGGTGCAATGTCACCTGTGTGTTGCCAACTATGGGCGTGGTTCAAAGGCACATGGTGACACAGGAAGGGGACACTGGCTGAAGATTTTTGCAGGCTTTCCGACTAGTCAGTGCGCGGCAGTCTTCACACGTTTGCGAACTCTTCTACAACATAAAGCTTGAGCATCCACTTGGCTGACCAGCTGGACCCAGATATGCAGGGCAGTAGGATGTATTCTGAAACCCTCGCCAGGGTTGTAGAATTGCTGAAGGAATGGTGCATCTGGGGCGTGTCCACAGGGTCTTGACCCAAAGCAGCCCTTTACATGCAAATTTGCCAATCAAATATGGCTATGCAAGCCATGTCTGCTCACGTTCAACTTTCACGCACAGACAGCATCAGGCCATCCAATTTGGTTGCCCACATTACATCCACCGTGGAACGAGTGGTCGCTGCACAAAGTGCGGTCTTCCCAGCCGCCAGGCTACTCGTCTCATCACGTGGCCTTGATGTCATGCAACACAAGGCTCAAAATCCCACAAGCCTTGGGTGATGTGACATCGCTCGGTACTTCTCGGGCCAACTTGAGTTGTCCATTACAAGAGTTGTGTATTACAAAGGCTGCATACAAAGCTAGCCCACCAATTGAGGACACAAATGGTTGCAATTGCTTTAAAGTGCACACACCAAGGTGGAATAATACAACATGGAAATACGGTGAAGGCAAGACTAAAATTCACAAAACAAATACGGGAAGGCGCGGCGGAACTCCACAGCACCTGATGGCTGGTTGCTGGGGGAAATTAGCTAAATTAGCACACTGAAGGACTATCAAATTTGAGAGTGCACACTTTGAAAAGGAATGGAACAAGGGAACGAGACACGAGAGCATGCAAACCAAAATGAGAGTGCTTTGCACGGGGTGGCTTCCATGCAGTTTGGATGCTGTGAGGTGCTAAGGCTGCTCGCCAAAGGTGAGTCCCTGATCACTGACCTATAAACAGAAACAAGGGCATCCCTGAGTGACGTAGAGTCAAAGGGTTCACCAGCATGGACCCTACTGTAGGGTATTGGTGTTGGCACCAGCTGGCCGGTCATCGGTTGGCTGGAGTGAGAGCCATGAGCTCCTTCTGCAGGGGAGCGAGCGGGTGGGCCTGGGGAGGGGCCTGAGGGGGCTGCGGGAGTCCCTCCTCCCCTGCTTGTGTGGACGAGTAGTACTCCCCTTGCACCTCCTGCCATGGCACCACAAACCAGCGCGTGACTCACTGATTGACGTGGCATGGGCATGCGCATGCGTGCTGGCGATGCAAGCGAACACACGTTGGCCGAGAACGCACTGTTTCCACCCTTCGTTAACCACACCACGCCATCATGTGCCAACCTCTATAGGCTGTAAGGGCAACCATGCGGTTACGAACCTAGGCCCTAAATAGCTCAAACAGCCCAATACACAGGGACCCCGGATGCCCAACCCCGCCCCTTCCAGCAAAAACAAACCCTCGCAATTACCATGCCCTGCCTCCTACCTGCAGCATGTGCGCCGTCTGCGCCTGTAGCCTCTGCAGCGCGTGTGTGGCCCCCTCCAACCCTTCACGATGTGCAGCCTGGGAGGCATCCACCTAGCAGGCATGGCACATGTGGTGTCAAGCTGGAGTCATAGAGAAAGATTACCCTGGGGTCAGCTGGAGCGCAAAGCAGGCCCTCAGGATGCAATGGGTCGCATCTGGTCCCACCTATGCATTCCCTCCCCTGCAGTCACCAATCATCGCACCCCTCTCCTCCATCACACCCAGCAGGCTGTGCTCGCAGATATGTGCCAGCACCAGTCCACCTGTGCTGTAATAGGTCTATGCATCGATCCACCTGTGCAGTGATCCGCCTGTGTGCTACTGACCCCACCCACCTGTGCGTTCCTCCCCCTGCAGTCGTTGTCCAGCGCATTCTCTTGAGCTCCTCAACAACCCCCAGCAGGCTGCGCACGCAGATCCACATTGTGCATTCGTGTGCACACCCCCAATCACCTATGCTGTGATGCGCCCAACCTTGATCCGCCTGTGCACTGATCCACCAGTGACATTTTATACACCTGTGCGTTCCTCCCCATGCAGTCTTTGGCCAGCGCGTTCCTCTTGATCTCCTCCACCACCCCAAACAGGCTGCGTGCGCTGATCCACAGTGTGCATGCATGCGCACACTGCCACCCCCCTGGGCTGCGATGCCCCCACCCTTGATCCACCTGTGCACTCACCCGCATGTACCCCGACTTGACCACCAAGGCCCCTAAACCCACCTGTGCGTTCCTTCCCCTGCAGTCGTTGACCAGCGCATTCCTCTTGAGCTCCTCGACCACCCCCAGCAGGCTGCGCGCACTGAGGACCACCTTCTCTGCCTGGACAGCCAGCATCTCACCGGGCACGCGCCGCTCCTGCGCACAAGGGTTTTGCTAGGGTTTAGGGTTGTGTGGGCGGGTAGGGTAGATTTTTACTCCCCTATCCGCTTTCGAGCTAGCGATAGGGGAGTGTAGATAGCAATATTGATTTGATGAAGATTTATGGGCATGCAGGTGTTGTGGTGAGGGTTGACGAGGGTTACAGTATGGCTTGAGGAAGCTTTTCAGCCTGGATGGCCAGCACCTCTTCATCCGGCACGCGCCGCTTCTGTGCAGAAGGGTTTTGGGTGTGAATATACTCATGGGGCGTTCATAGGGTTTAGGTTTGGTCCAGATCCCTAGCACTAACCCTTAAACACTCAACACTCAACACTAAGCCCATTGTGGTCCCCGCCTGTAAGGTTTCCCAATTCTACTCCCGAAATCTAATGTAGGGTTTATCCAGATTATACTTAGGGGGCTACACCCTACACCCTACACCCTACACGCTCCCCACCTGCCCTCGCTGCGTGTCCTCCCCCTCGTCCCTCAGCCGAGCCGCCCTCACAAGGTTGGCAAAGTTCTCGGCAAGGGAAGCAATGTCGGCCTCAGCCTGCACACCCCACACAGCCCGATCAGAATAATGGAAGAGGGTTCGTTGACGAATCCACTGCGGCTCAGGGTGGTTATTGGGTGGTTTGATATTTAAGAACGTCCCTGGGAGGGGCACCTTGCTGCTTTTTCGTTAAGTACATCACCAGGGGGAGTTGCGTACATCACTGATAATCATTGCCCTCCCGCGGCACTGGTGATGCGCCCTGCCATGGCAGCTTCAAAGTGAGGGGCACGGAGTTAAAACTAAACATTCAATGAATTCCCCAATCCAGAGCCCACCCGTTCTATATATGCGCTTGGTCGAGGGAGGGTGTGGGGGGGGTGCGGCCTCACCTGTTGCTGCATGGCGCGCCTTGCCTCCACCTAGCTCGTCAGAAGGGCGCTACCCGCACCGCCCAATAGTGTAATACCACGATAATATGCCATAAGGATGGTTTTTGGGGGTTTGCAGTGCCGGCGGACGGGCTGTGCGGTCAATGGGTGCTAGTCCATATGCATGCATGCCCACAAGCAATGCGACATTGCCCAATTGGCTGTCACTACCGACCAGACCAGGCCCTCATACTATTAAATACCGCACAAGTCTTGAAATTGTGATCAGGCAGCAACGATTGGTTCGTGAGAAAGTCCAGAGCTCGCGACACAAGTTGTCAACACTTGGACCCGGTGCAAGACGCTACACGTTAACCAGCAACAGTCCAGAGGGCACCGGTCGACGAGCTTTTGCTCGTGTTGTGCTCTTTAACCAAAGCCCTTTAAAAAGTGGTTGTCCTCGACTTGGGCGAAAAGGGCTAGCAAGGGGAATAAAGTATTGAAGTCTGGGTCGCGTATGCATGCATATGTGTCAAACTACATGCTCATATGCATGGGTGCCGTGGAAGCCCTTTCTGTACTACCAGTGTAGTTGCGCAGCAGCACTAGGGTATGCACGACGTTTTAGTCATGTTAGAACCGCTGTACACACGCCCTCCTCGACACAGTCTTGCAATTGGTGTAGGCGTGGCCCATCGTCATCCTCCCTCTTCGACAGTACTTTTCCCGTAAATCTGGGCAACTTACTGTACCACGCCGCCGCAAAGTAAGCGGAAATTTGAGGTCGTGTATGCATGCATATGTGTCAAACTACATGCTCATATGCATCGGTGCCGTGTAAGCCCTTTCACAGGTACCAGTGTAGTTGCACAGCAGCATTAGGGTATGCATTTGTTTCAGTGTTGTTAGAACCACTGTACACACGCCCTCCTCGACACAGTCTTGCAATTGGTGTAGGCGTGGCCCATCGTCATCCCCCTCTTCAACAGTAAATTTCCCGTAAATCTCGCCAATTTATTGTACCATGCATGTGCCCAAAATACCGCTGGGGGCTGGGCTGCTGCAGCATTTGCCTGTAAGTTTGCCTAATAAGTGCAAAAGCTCCGCGTGAACCCAAAAATAAATATTGCTCACTTAACATGCAATTCGGCGATAAGCCAGATTAGCAGTCAACCCTACATGCCCAAAAATATTTGTTTGTTTACTTTGTGGATACACTACCGGACCGTGCCAGCGCTCAAGCAGGCTGAGTTTCCCCTGAACGTCGAGGTGACCTCAGGACCCCCTGGCTGCACTTCAATATCTGTGCTAAGCGCCGAGTGGCAGCCTCGAGTGGTCACCAGATAGCACACTTGCATGGTGCACCTGTAAGTGGGCCTGCTGCATGAGCAGCTACAACCAATGACACAGCACCAGGGCAAGTGCCATCCCACTGGCATGCAACTCTATTCCGCGCAAGCACAGGCCCTAGGTTAGGGTTGGCAGGGATGCAAAAAAAATACGCACAGCTTGCAAGGTAGCAACAGCCCCACACACGCATCCAGGGAACAACCTCTCGCTAGAGGAAATTGGTGTCAACAGCAACGGCAAGGGACAGTGTCAATTTGTCTTGTTGCAACTAACGGGGAATTCAAATGGATGTGGAATCCTGCGTACTCCATCTGTGCACCACGTACTCCATCTGTGCACCACTAGCCATTGACGGCCAATGATCAGAACAGCGCCATGACAGCATGTGCGTAATGGCTAAGGCCTGGGATGTCTGATAGGGTCAATTGGGAGGGTGCAAACTGAGAGATTATGCACGTTTACCAGTGCATGGAGAGCCCACACGCAAGGTATGCTACCACTTGCATGGCAATTCACTGCTGCTGCCGAACCCACGCTCCATTCTGGTTCCCACACAACCACCTGCTGCCATGCTCTACTAGATACATAGTATGCCGGCCAGCCCCCTGCCTGGCGGTGACACCCCCGCAGGTATCGCCTCCCTGCATCCGGATCAACTGCACAAGGGAGTCACCGCTGCCCTAGCCCTCCGCCACCCGCGCAGTGAAGCGTATGCCGGCGTCTGCAAGCACCTTCTCCCATATCTGCGGCAGGTGCCAGGAGGCAAGCTGCAGGTGCCATGTGACATCCATGTGGTGGACCAGCGCCAGGTGGCGGCTGTGCAGCAGCGCCCGCAGGAGCAGAAATTCCCTCCCCTCTCCCAGGTCCATGTCCATATACACATACTCCCCCCTGCAAGGCGAGACAGCGGTCACTGATGCGGTCAGGGCGGTGGGTGGTCAAAATCTATGCAGGGCATGATTTCTGATGGGATTCTGTACAGAGCAAGCTGCAAACCCCGCCCCCTGCGCCAGTGTACTGCTAGTTGACGCCTACATGCTCCATCAATTGCATCCAAATTGAATGGAGCTGCAGCAGCGCGGTCGCCCAAAATGTGCAGTTCTGCTTTAACACTTTGAGAAAAACAAAACTGAATGTTTAAAAATTGAATTTAAACTATTGTCATTACATTTCAATTAATTAATGCTCTTTATTTGCCAGATGTACACATTACTGGTAATCATATTCCATATTCCAGACAAGCAGCGTAAGGACGCATTCTACACGTGGGCGCACCGTTTCACATGCGCCCGCAGCCAGCCGCCAAAATCCAGTGCTGCCACCTGGACCAAATCTCCCTCCGCCACGTCAGCATGTGTATTCCCCTGCCCCCAGTGGGCCCCGCCCCCGCAAGCGCTGCCACCGACAGTACCACCTGCCACCTGGGTGGCGCCGGTGCGTGATTTCGTCTCAGGGTCGCGCATCCCCCTTGCTGCTAGGCTCCGCTGCCTGCCCTGTTGGCTGAATTCCAAGCTGGCAGTGGTGCTGTCATCCCCTTGGTCCTCGTCTGCATCCATGGCTGCGAGGCTGTGCTGGCTGTCCCCGTTGAGTGTGCTGGCAATGTTGCTGACATCAACGTCAACCACATCTGCTTCTTTTGCTTTTTTACCACCGGTGCCGCCCTTGGCCAGCACACTGTTTGAGCTGGCCTGGCAGTCTGACGCAGCAACCATGACATCCCACACGTTGCTCAAGCTGGCCCCTTCAGGCTCGGCAGAGGCCACTGGTGCACAGGGCCAGGCCAACCAGTGCGGCCACCAGCCACAGAACCACCTGGGGACCTCCAGGGGTTTTGGGGGGATGCGGGTTTGTGCGTAGTGCCAGGGGAGGATGAATTTCTCCGCCTGTGCCTCGTCAATGTCGTCTCTGGACAATGGTTAACGGTTATTATTCATCCTGTTCAGGGTTACTGCCTTACCATCGCCTCGGATGGCTCACACCCTCTTGATCTCAACACGCAACCATTCTTCATCAAATATCATAATTAACGCATTCATGGGAGGCTTTTTGCTACCACCAGTATGAGGTACACTGCATTCCACACGTTGGGGTGTGCTGGCTGCATTATGTGCACGCTGTTGTGCAACCTCAGGTCACATGAAGATCACCATGCCTCACCACCCCATCTGCTTTGCCCACCTGTGCCAGCCATCCGGGTGCACCCGCAGGGACCCATTGCCCACATGCGCAGCCTCGTCGTGGAGCACAACCCTAGTGAAAATCCTAGAGCCCTGCGCCTCATCCAGGGCCCTGGAGAGCCCCTTCAGCTGGGGGTCGGTGGTGGTGCCCATCTGAAACACATGCAGCTCGGCAGGCAGGCGAGTGGTGGTGGCTAGGGTTTTGGAGGACTGGGCGCTGGAAGCTGGGGTTTCTGCGGCCAGTAGCTGCTGGGTTCGGTGGCGCAGTGCGCGGTCCACCCCAGCACCATCCCTGCATGGGATAGAAACAAACATTCGATTTACATACGCTGCATGTCCTTGAAACAGGCACATTGATAAAGGTGAGTCGGCGACGATGAGTTGATCGTGCTTGTTTCCAATATGTTCCCACTGACTGCTGGAATGCATGTGACTAAATAACTAAAGAGCACACGGTCGATACCCCTGTCTGAGACCTACCCTGCTCGCAGCACAATGTATAAACTCCTCTCCTCCTGGTGGTGGTCGCACCTTAGGGTTTCCGCGACGGCTCTGAGACCCTCACCCCTTCCATCTCTGCCTGCCGCATGCTCATCGTGGTGCCTGGCGTATGCGGGTTCCCTCCCCAGCTGCAGGCTCTGCAGGGGGAGTAGGTGCAGCTGCAGGCCTGTCATCCAGTTGTGGTTGGACTGAAGCACAGCGTGGGTCCCTGCAGGAGGGTAATGGAGAAATACTTTTACTTGGAGAGGCGCAGCAATGTGCGTCACAAGAAGAACGAAAGGAAGAAAGGAAACGACCACAGGTGGCAGCCAGGCACAACCGTTGTGCACCAGCCGTTGGGGCACACACACACAGATGTTACAATTTCCCCATGAATTTGCCATAATTTGGTGGCATGCGACGATGCTGTAAATGATTTGGAGGCATGACATGAGGCAGTAGACGATACTCCTGTTGCCACGCGTGGACTAGCCTATCAATACTTGCCCGTGTGTCTCTGCAAGCAAAATAAAATGAGTGAAAGTTGCTACCAAAAAGTACATTAAAAAGCCAACATAGCTGACCAACACCGAATCCCCGTCGCTAACCCTGCAATCCCCACACCGGTGGCACCGTCAGGGCTGACATGTGGCTGCAGGCTCCTGTAAATGAACCCCTCACCCATCCACCCAGAATCCCAAATGTCACCAAGAATGGTTGCCACCCCCCCCACCGTGTCCCACACGTACAGCCTCCGGAGGGTGTCCTCGGCAATGATGGTGGTGGAGGGGCTGGGGGTGGAGTAGGGGGTGGAGTGGGGGGTGGGGGGTGTGAAGCGGCAGGTGCGTCCCTCCGAGTCTACAGCAGAAGGGGGGTGGGTGTGTGGGTGGGGAGATAGGGGTTGGGCAGGAGGAAAGGGGCGTGCAAAGGTGGATAGTGCATGAAATGTGGGTGAGGCGTGAACAGGCAAGGTGGCAAAAGTAGTCAAGGTGTGTGTGCTGGCGGAGCCGCAGCTGTAAATGAACCAAGGGCCTTTATGTGCTTGTGTTAACCCTAAGGTCTCCCTCATCTGACACCCGTGGTGGTGGCTTGTGCATCTGCACCATGTCCTGTCGGCTGATTTAAGGCTTAGGGATTTTAGGGGTTTAGAGTAGAGTTTATGTTTTACACGTGAGTTGCGCCTCACCAAATGTATTTCGTGGCAGCAGTGATGGCTTGTGTGACAGCGCCATGCCCTGCCGGTTGGTGTAGGGCTCAGGGTTTTGAGGGTTTTTACCATTTGGGTCGATGGTTTATGCGTCAATTGCACCTCACTTGGTGCTAGCGGTAATGACTCATGCAGCTTAGCGTTTAGGAGTGAAGTGCAGGTCTAGGGAGAAGGGTTTAAGACTTAGGGTTTAGGGTTTTTGGATGTGCCTCACCTGGTGCCAGTGGTGGTGGCTTATGCAGGTGCACCATGCCCAGCCGGTTGGTCTAGGGCTTAGGGTTTGGGGTTTTAGGACTAGGGTCTGTGGTTTACATACACGTAAGTTACGCCTCACCTGGTGCCAGTGGTGTGGCTTATGCAGCTTAGGGTTTAGGAGTAGGGTTCAGGTCTAGGGAGTAGGGTTTAGATTTAGGGTTTAGGGTCTTGGATGTGCCTCACCTGGCGCCAGCGGCGGTGGCTTATGCAGCTGCGCCATGCCCTGTCTGTTGGTCACCATCCATGTGTGGTACTGGGAGCACACCACCAGGCGACCCCCCCAGCCATAGTCAAACCCCGTGGGGGTGGCGCCTGTGTGGTGATAGCCCTCCCACCCGCCGTATAGGTGGAGCTTTAGGAGCTTTGGAGCTTTGGAGCCAGGCATTCGAGTCACACCG